>JAJHUR010085507.1:66298-103031 GCA_027495735.1 Lutjanus campechanus
CCTTCTGTTATAAAAAACTTGGCAAAACAGAGCGTTTCAGAGCCGTCCAAAACGGCCGCGGGGCTCACGTCCAAATGCACAAACCTTGTTTATTTGACGCGGTGGCATCGTTTAACACGAGTATGCAACATTATAACAACATTTATAGCTCAGAAACGATGAAAAAGCATAATAGGTCCCCTTTAAGACAAAATACTCTCAAGCTGGGAGTACAGGATCTAATGTGCATCTATTGTAGGGTCGTTGAAATGAAAAAGTTTGGAAAACCCTGCTCTAAACTTTAAACATTTGAACAGACGCCTGAAAATACAATGTTTGTTATTGATTTAGCACACTTGCAAACTGGACACACAGTGGTGAATATCTGCATTACAAATTAATTTTCAGGTTCACAGCTTTCAGATTATCTACATCACTCCTATGTGGCATATACTGTTGACCTGCTCTCTTCTCCTAAATATCACTCACTCCCCTGTAAAAAATAAGACATAAATGGGTCAATGACAGGGAGGGGGGAGTGGAAGAGGTTAAAAGGTTAAGTGGACCAAGTGGTTTCTTTCATTATTTGCACACTTTTGGCTCACAACCTGCCCCTTTTTTTGGTTTGGTCTTTTGGTTTAGATGTGCGTGCCGCCTTCTACTTGAAATATATGCTTGTTTAGTTTTCTAGAACATTCGTTTCCATGGTCGACACACGGAGGAAGTAACAGCATTCGCATGTCAGTTCTCACGATCTAGTAGCTCTGACACAGAGTTAGGTAGTAGTGCTCTCACTGAAACTCATGACAATATTCCGGGGGTGAATGCGCTCGAGTTGTGGTGAGATTACAGTCAGACCTGATCATACCACATTGACAGATACCTTGTAGGTGGGTGAGTTCAGCTCTGAGCCAAAGCTTCACATACAGACACACACACATGCAGTCATTTTAGCAATCCAAAGCAATCCAGCACAACTAGTGCACGCCTCTCCTTGCTCCCGTTACAGTTTCACCTCAACTCCTCATTTCTCAGTTCTCACAGATTCGGTCGACAGCAGAACAATAGTCACAAACAGAAACCAGGCGATATCACTGGAGCCTGTGTGCCTGAGGGTAGCAGCCACTCAATATACTTGTTAGATCTTACAAATCCCACGTCCTGATGGAGTAGCTATTAAAAGGCACCTTGCTCTCTTGTTTTTCAGATCAGATCACAAGAAAACGCTCACAGAAGGCTTTGATGTGCAACACGGGAAAGAATCATGTTCACCATAGCATTAAATTCAGATTGGATTTAAATGGGATTTTGCCCCTTCTCACCTTGGTGTCCACATCTCCCGATAAGCCCATTTGCTGTGGCCCTTGTCAACTAACTAAACGGCCTCCTCCTGCCCATCGAGAAAACACAGCGACCTTGTCCCTTTCTGGTTAGGACCACGCTCTCTACCTCATCCCCATCTTACTCCACATGACCCCTGCCACACAAGGTCATGACACATCCTCCCACGTTCCTTTCCATCTCCTCAGAGAAGCACGCTCTGTGTGTGGCGTTTGTGTGAATGCAGAGCTAAACACAAAAAGACCTCCAGACAACCTTGGAGGGGCTGCTCCAATCTATACAGCCAGCAGGTGATGCTTATCTATAGTATGGCAGGAAGGAGTCCTCTCTAATTGTGTGAAGCCACATATTGTCAAGGTGGACAAAGAGAGTCTATTAAGTTCATGATATAAGGTCCAGGTGAAGCAAACCAAAGACCGGGACTGTGTGTCAAAACCAAGCCAGCTGTGGCATCAGCTCTGTGACTGTGTGTTGGGTTACTTTAAAAATGTATTTCAATACAATTACTAACTACCTGTTTAAAAATGTAGTCGTAACCTAATCCAAGTATCACAATATTTAAGTGATGTAACTTTATTACTCTGTTGCTTTTGGATTACCTCAGCACCAAATATGACAAAATTGTTTAGCCTAATATAAAGTTTTATGTTTGTTTTCAGGTTTATTCATTGTTTGTCTAGCTATTCTTTCTTGTGTTATGTGGAAATGCACGTTTAGATTTATAGCAGTAATTAAATGTACGGATTCTCCCTGCATTTTCTGTGTCTGACTTCCTGCCCGTTCAATCTGCTCTGTGACACAGCTGACACAGTTAACTGACACAGCATCCATCAAAAATAGACTCAGTTATTTTATTTTTTTTTTGTTATTTTGTGACTTTCGTCAATTCAAACTAACCGTGTAAAACTCTGAAGTCACACAATAACATAAACAAATTAACTGACCGAGGCAGTGGTGGTCAAGCAACAAGTAAAATTCTAGTTTGTTCCAAAGGAGTCTGGTGGCTTTGGAGAGAGAGATATTTGGCGTATATAATCACAGTTTCCTGTTGGAAAAGGCTGTGTGGTGGCGAGGTAAAGTGGTGAAAACATTCTAAATACAGTGTTGACTTAAATTGACAGATTTTGTTCGGTGGTCTTTTTTAGGTGGCTAAAACACATTTTGCTTCTGACCCTGTACCCAGCAGTACATTGCTTAGCTTCCTAAATCAGTACTCCAGCTGCTTCCCCAATGTGGGGGCGTGCCGACTACCATTTGCTGTAGGTAATACACTGACTATTGATAATATCGAATACAACCCCACATCAAAAAAATCGGAACTATCCCGTAAGTAGGATATTCACACTTCACATTGGAACTTTGAGTAAACTGCCATAAAGTTGTTGTGGGACTTTGTTTTCACCCATACACTATCCTGGTTACCAGCATCACCACCTATATTTTTTTTGTAGTACTAATAGTAGTCGTAGTAGTATTGACAGGTTAGCTAGCTAACTGGATTTCTCTGTCGCTAAGATCAGCACTTGGTCTGAAAATGACAGATGTCTAGTGCTTGGATGATGACAGCATTTTCACAGCTGGAAGGCAGAACTTGTGATGTTGTTCCTCTTTTCTGACTTAAAGATAAAATAATTGAGAAATTTCTACTGAGTGACAGCATTTTTTCACAAGAGGACACAATAATTAATGAATTAAAATAATAATTAAAAAAAAAATAATAATAATTAATTGGCAACTGTAAGATTAGCTTTTTTCACTCAAGACCAGAGTGGTGTTGTGCAACTTGTGAAGTGTCGTGATGTGTGTGCACTGCGCAGTGTCACATATCATTCTTTATTTTAAAATGTATTTTAAATTGTAATCCTGATAATGATCCCAATTTTTACTAAATGTACAGTATTTGTAATATAGCTGTCTTTTTTCAGTAGCTGTAATGGAGTATACTTACTTTTTCGATATCCTTATTACATAACCCTGTAACATGCAATCTGTTACTTTCCAAGCTGAAATTAGCATAGACTAACTGTCTTCAAATTTATTCACCAATACCACAACTGTTTTCTTATACAGCTAAGAAGGAAACATAAAGGAAAGTGTCTCTCTCTTAAAACACTCACAAATTGAACCACACCTAACTTGGACGTTTTTTATTTTTCTTTTATGTAGAATCCCTTCTCCACAACCCAAAAAATTCCTGGCCTGTAGAGTTAGTCTTGTCTTCAAAACAAACTAGTGTGTCTAAAACATCCAGAGGTCTGTGGAGGGACACACCAAGAGGAAACGGCTATGATCTCTGTGATGATTTTGGTTGGATGCCGGCACACATCGTGTGTGTGCTTAAAAGCATCAGTGAAACTCGAACCTGTTCAAAAACTACTTAGGAAAATAAACACAGCTCCCATTCCAAATACATGTCTGTTTGAAATAAAATGTTGGTCCAACATTTTGGCTTTGGTTGTAACCTACAGAAAGAATGGAATACATTTTCTAAATGGACTTTTCGCAGAAGTGAGAGCTCGGGGGATTCTCTCACTTTGAGGGTGGTGCAGATCAAAGGTTATACACTGCCTGTTTGTTAGGGCAGACTACCAACAGCCACATAACTCTGGCAACAGCGCCATTTCTCAACAGGGTGCACCTGGAGAACACTGAGGCCAGTGTTTTGGCTAGAGAAGTCTGCAGCTTTGCTTTCAACACCTTCACTCCCCCTTTTTCTGAGACTATAAAGCAAAGGCTGAAACTAAACACTAAACTGCAGAGATTGGAAGTAACAAAGTACAAATACTTTGTACAAAGTACAAATACTTTGTTACTGTACTTGAAACTACTACAAGAAGATTTTAACTAGTTATGAAACAGTTGAAATACATTACTGATGCCTCTATACAACCTACATAAATTAACAAGAGCATTCACAAGAAGAATATAATTCTTCATGTCTGACATCAAGTCGGACTCTCAATGAAATCAGATGAAACGAGCCTGTGTTTACATTTTCTCAGAGAAAGTTACGGTGAGTAGTATGTTAGCCAGTTAAAAAGAGACAGGAGATTTTTATTTAGATTGTTTTCATTTTGATGTTACATTTTGTGGTTACTGCAACTTGTTGTTGCTTAATTTGATTTCAGATTTCAGGTATCTGCACTTTACCTGAGTAGTTATTTTTCTGACAACTTTTTACTTTTACTCCCTACATTTTAACACCAACGTGTACTTTCAACTCCTTATATTTTTAAAACAGGCTCATTTCTAAAGTCACAGGAAAAAATTAAAAAAATTAATGAAAAACAAACAAACTAGAGCATATGAACTTAGGCGAGACAGCATATTTTATCAAGGGGTTAACATTTCGTTACTCTTAATAAAATATTTTTGAAGCCTTAGTCCGTGTGCTCAAGTGTTTTGGACCAATCATGTTTAACTCCTTCCTTCAGGGCCATTTTTAAAATGCATTTGAGGGGAATTATTGATTATTTTTATTTTGCATCATTGCACCCCACCTTCTCAACATCAAGACCAATTTCAAACTAAATGGATGGGACAATAACACATAGAAAAGATGGTTCCTTGTATCCATCAGTACATATCGATGATGACATGTGACAAGATGTAAAAGATGTAACAAGACAAAAGAGAGAGGGGGAGACTTGACCAAGGGAAAAAAAGGTGAGGTTCAGTTAGCATTGCACAGAAACAGCAAGCATTTCAAAACCTGTACTTTTTCAGTTTTACTTGAGTAAAGAAGTTGACTCAGTACTTCTGCTTTACACCAGAGTGTTGTTTTGCACAAGTACTGGAGTAAATAATGTGTACTTGCCACCTCTGCTAAACTGCACGCTCACACACAAACATGCATATACCTACAGACATGTCAGAACATACAGATTGCATGTGCATGCATATTTAAGTGTGCACAGACAGAAACACATACTCTTGGTGATTTGTGTTAATTGCCATTTAGTTGGGGTAATTATTGCTCCTTTTCAGTCCTGTTGAAGTGAGGCCAAGGGGGTTAATAAGTATTTCATTTAGCAATTATTATTCTATCAGCAGCTTTCCCTCTTCTGATTGGTGTTTATTGGCGATGTACTCAAGCCAGTGTGGCTGCCCTGGGTGTTTTTAAGTTACTCATTTCTGTTTTAATTGCCTGCCTCCACCTGTAGACAGAGAGGAGTGGAGAGGTTTTCCCCTCTCGCTGACGAACACAGTAGGCTTTGAGATGCCAGCCGCTCTCTTTAACAGGCCAATGACAGTTTCCTCCTGTCACAACTCTGACTTCCTGTACAAACATAACCTCATTAAAACTGCCACCCCGGTCTGTGGGCGGGCCTCCCGGTCCTCCCCTCCAATTAAGAGCAGTAAGGGCTGTCGCACTGACAACTCCCACTTTGAGTTAAAAATCTGAGCGCTCTAGGGGCTAACGCCATGTGTCAAAACATAATTATGATCTCAGCCATACCTCTGTCCAAAAGAGAGGAGGGAGTGTGAGAGAGGAAGAGTACGAGAGAGTGAGGAGGCTCGGGGTCGGCAGATGCAGGCAGTGGAGGGAATAATGAACTGAGAGGGATAATGAGAATATTTGACCATAGAGCGTTATCACCCCTCCCCCACACGCCTTCAAAATAAAGCGTAATATTTATTCTGTGTACATCTGGACGGGGCAAGGGCATGTTCATCACATGTCTGTTGATGCTGGTTCCTCCCAGCAGCGAGGGTGAAGTTCAGAGGTGGAGAAGTCACAGCCAGCCCGTGTAAAGGATGTCTGAAGATGACAGAGCGCGATACCACTTATTCACCTTGTTATCCTTCTACACTCACAGTACAGCACACGCACACACAATAGACATGGGTCGGACTTTATTTTACAGTACACTAATAATACATAACAAGCCATACTTTGTTTCAAATTAGACAGATATGTTTTTTACTAGACAGTATTAGACTCTTTATTGGACCCTTATTAGATGGTAATTAGGGACACATTAAAGCAGAACTGTACTACATACTACAGTGAAATCACCTATCTACTTTAATTATACTTTACTCTGTTTAAAAATAATATGTGAACCAGATCAACTAAGTAAAAGACAAAATTATGGAGGCAGAGGAATGTAATACATGATTTCACTTTAGTTTACAGTTCAGTTCTGTTGTGTCCCTAATTACCCTCTAATAAAGTCTAATAAAGAACATATTCTTTCTGTTTTTGTCTAATTTAATACAAAGTACAGCTTGTTACGTCTTATTAATGTACTGTGAAATAAAGCGCAACCCAGACATGCATACAGTGCAATCAATCCACTCCCTCTGAACTCTTATCCCAGCATGAAACGCGAGACATGTTTTGCATGCCAGTTCCTCTGGCTGATACGAGTTACCCTCGTTTTTTTATCTCGGAGGACCGGAGGCAGAGATGAAGAGGGTGAGGATGCAAGAGGGAGGTCACAGAAGAATCTGACACTAAAGGCCACCCCCTGTCTGCAGCGCACAGCGTCACAGTGAGGCCTTGGTGACCCAGTAACAGGACACTGCAGGGGCCAACACACTGCAAGCTGTGCCCACTGTCACAGCTGCCAGTCAGCCAGGTTTGATAACTGACAAATGATATTACTTACACACCCCACCATGTGAACCACACACTGATACAGGCTCCTTAATTAAACCTCTATTTCAGCAAATTAGCAATGCAATTATTGTGAGTTGTAATCTGCCGTGTGCTGAGATGCTTTTGGCACCAGAGGATTTCCTCTTTTTTTATTGCACTTGTGAACAACACCCTACCCCCCGGTTTTGTCCTTTCCCTCTCTTGTCCTGTATGATGATGATGGGGGTGAGGTGGAGTTGGAGACAGAAACAGACAGGTGTTCAGGTGTGTGATGTTTGACATGCTCACACAGCATGCGTTCATCACAGGGAGGAGACATGTTTGACAGCAGCGACTCCCTGACCATGATTACATTATCTCTTGGTGTGCTGCTGAAGGTCAGGGGAGAGCCCCAGCTAGAAAGCAAAACCAAACAAAGTGAGACAGTGGTAACAAAAGACTGAATCAAAATCATCAAAAAGTGCTCTGAGTTTGGATTTATCTTAAATTACACGACTGTCATGTTTAGAAATGTTACATGTAGTGGTTTTGGATGCTGACAGGAACTTTTCAGAGTCACGATCAATATGTGACATTTAAAACAATCATTTGATCAGCTAACATATTCTATAGAGTGAAGTGAAGGTGATGCACTGTAAGTCCTATTGCTATTAAACCTTAACACACATTTCATTAAAAAAAATCTTTTAGAAAATTTACCAAAAGTTAGCCAGCTTTTATCTTTTCACTGACTAATGAACATTTCACTATAATAACATGAAGTCACAGCAACCATGACAGTTGGAGCGAGTGTCCATTATAGTCTATGCACCAATTGAGTAACGTACTGTTTATATGCCTCTGTGTTGGTGACAGCCGTGGCTGGGGGCATTATATTTACAGGTTTTCCATCCATCCCTCTACCTATCTATTCATCCCACTCTCAAGAACGTCATATCTCAGGAACACCTGGGGAGAATTTCCTCAAATTTGGTACAAGCGTCCACTTGGATTCAGCAATGAACTGATAAGGCTAGAATTTGGTGGTCATAGGTCAAGGTCACTACAACCTCACAAAACATGTTGGCCCAAATACAAGAATTCATACGTTAATTATGACAGAATTTCACACAAATTTCTGATAGGATAAAATAGCTAAGTGATGACATTTCAGATGCAAAAGATCAACTTCATCATGACATCATAATTCCATAACGCATCATAGTGCAAAAACTCTTGAATGAGTCCTCTGTACTTTAAACTCTAAACTAAAGACACCATGTTTCTCACTGAAATTATTCACTGGAATCATACATAGTGATCTCTTCCCTTTTGCCAAAAAATATTAGTTTTATCAAATTCCTTCAAAGTTTTCACTATATAATTCTGGACAGACTTGGATGTAAACTGCAACTTGGTTTCCTCACGGATGTGTGAGGCAACAGGTCTAGTTTTTCATATTTTTTCCCAGTCACATGTGTGCATGCCCTGATGCATTCCTGCATATATATTCTAAACTGCTCTTGAGGCCAACTGATAAAAGGATAGATCAAGTGAAGTGTAATAATATTCTGAAACAAAAAGGTTACAGGACACCTAAAATTGAAACGCTCAATTAGAACAAAGGAATGAATGGGGAAAAGCTCATACAAAACCTAATTTGCAAAAATACTGAAAGTCACCTTGGGAGGACCCTCACCGAGAGGGATCCTGTTCCCAGCACGGTCTATGCAAGCAAAGGCTGCTGAGATCAGGCAAACAATGCTTAAATATCATCAAATTGGCACATGAATAAAATCCAAAGAGTAAACCATATGAGAGTGCAGTTCAGATTTGGCACGGGGACAAAAATGTCCACGGTGGACATTCAAAAGGGGGAAAAACAGATCATTTAAGGTCAGCTGCAGAGATTAAAAAAAAAAGAATCCAAGTGTTCAACCTCATAGTGAAATGCCAGTCGGAGGTAAATTGCATAATAGAGTAGCTCCTTCATCTCCTGTGTATTAACACAGACTAACTTGGCTGGAAACAGGAGACGACTCAGATTAAATATGAAATATTTGTCTGGGATCCATGAATTATACAAAGCTTGGCACAACGATACAATTATCTACTCATTTTGGTTTTTCTTGTGTGCAGCTCATTTTTTGTTGAATATCAACAAACCGAGCAGAGCAAAACAATAAACATTAGCTGCATAGAGATGTCAGTTACAGTGGCTACAGAGCCATTATGTGGCATTCCCCCTGGGGTGGCAGTGCGACTGGAGAGGGGGGATGCTGGGATAAATGGGCCCAGTGTTTGTAATGGAGAGGAGTGTGGCTGCTGGCCAGGGATTTGAGTTAGCAGGCCTTGTCCTGGAGAGGAACACTTCACACTCTGCCAACTGGGGCTGCCCGTGCAGGGACTGGCATGGGGAGACCTCGCTTTTTCTCCCATCTCCTTATCCTAGTGTGTGAGAGTGTGTGTGTGCTCATTGTGGTGCAAGAGTGTATGCGTGTGCACTCGTGTGTTTAAGGGAGAGTGATTAAGGAGAGTCCTCTGGAGCACGCTACTCGGTCCTCCTCCGTTATGTAGGCTGACAAAGAAAGCCCTGCTCTGGCCTGTTCGCAGCATTTCCAGCTTGAGCTGCGGGGTAGCCATGGTGAACTCATGTTGAAATGCCACATAGCGGGAGCCGCTACATCTCTGTTGAGAAGGTCTTCATTGGGCTTTAAACAATCGATTTTAACCATTTGCTTTCAGAAACAGGCAGGCCAGTTGGATTATTACCTTTACGCACACATGCACGCATGGAAGCAACAGAGAAACACAAACACACACACACACACACACTCTAATTGCTGTAAGTGAGTGAGCGTTTGGAGCGGGTGGACAGGTCTGGCTGAGTGGACGGTTTCACGCGTTCATGCACTGCTGCTCCAGCAGCATAATGAGGTGTGACGCATCAGACTAAGTGGCTAATGGGGTGTGAAGTCATTAGAACACTGCCTGTATCCCTCTAGCCCTCCCTGTCTCTAACTTGATCTCTCTATGCAACTCTATCTCATTTGTTTTCAGTATCACCACCCTCCCCTTCCATCGATTCTTTTTTGCTTTTTATAATCTCTTCTTTTTTTATGCAATGACAGTTAGATTTGTCCATCATTTTATCATTAGCTAAGTCATCATATGCTGTCAGAATCTTCTTTGCCTGCCACTTTACTTGCATGTTAACTAAACTTTCTATGTATTTCCCACCACCACCACCACCTTTCACCTGCTAAGAGTGTAAATAATCTAATAATCTTGATTTTGATAACTACTGATTAATTGGATTGAGTTAAAAAAAAAAAAAAAAAGGTCAAAACTCTCTGATTCCAGCTTCTTAATTTTAAATATTTTCTGGTTTTCCTTAGACCTCTGTGACAGTAAACTGAATATCTTTGGCAAGACATTAGCAGATATTAGCTTGGGCTTTGGGAACCACTGATTGACTGTTTTTTTCACCATCTTCTGGCATTTTATAGACCAAACAACTAATCGATTAATTGAGAAAATAATAAACAGATTAATCAACAATGAAAATAAATGTTAGTTGCTGCCCTAAAAAATTGTGATGAAGAAATGATAATTCCCACTGACTGTAAATCATATCCCAGTTGGAATATCTTTCAAATAGTTGCAATATGAATTTTTTAATCATATTGTGCTGCCCTATTAATATGTTTTAGCTTTAGAAAAGTAAAGCTAAAAAATTTTCAGTGAGGGAGAGGTAGATTATCAATGCAACCCATAGAAAAACAGTCACATTTGAACATATGAACATGCATGAGCAAATGGCGATACACATGAAAAAAGAAACACAGAGAGGGGGAGACTGCCATCTGTTCCCTGGGATCAGACATAGTTGTAAACAGCTTTAAGAATAGAGAACAGACTGAAGACAGTGAAACTAAATATCTTTGTCCTGCTGTCATTTTCATATTTGGCTGCTCTAATCCTCGGTTCACTCTTGCCCACTAGAACGCAGACGTAGTCATCACTATGAGCCCTTTGACCTGCCACAGCAAAGGAAGACGTTAAGAAAAAAATGTCATGAAGCAAATGGCCTGAAATCATAAACATACTATGTTTGGCCTGTGGCTTAAAAGTATTTTTGATTAAGTTAATCACTGATGTAATGTGAGTGGGATTTCATGGTGTGAAGCAAAAATACTGCAAACACTGCGCAAAGATTTTGTTGTGCAATTGTAAAGATTACATGGGAGCGGTGACTGTGGCCATACATGTCATTGAGGAGCCAAGCACAGACACACACTCTCCTTGGAAAAATTTCAAAGTTGAACAGAAAAGATATATATGAAGGGAAAGCTAAAACTAAAGGGAGACAATGACCAGGCCTGTCATGAAAACTGCTTTTGTTGGACAACTTATTGTCACAGAAATAATTACAATAAATATTATTGTCATTTTAAGACTATTTTATTCCGCTGATATAATGATGATATGATAATGCAAGTACACCCTTTCAAAAAGCAATTACCTCTTCAGAAGGTTCAGACAGAGCAGATGATGAGAGGACAGAAGCAACACGACTAAAAATGACACAAAAACGTGTCTCAGCAGAGTTTTTTCTGTTCATTCTGCTTCAGCCCTGTGAAAAAACGCTTAGGCACTGCGCCCAGGTCTTAGGGAAAACCCTGCTGTTTATTCTGGCATCATGTTGGCTAAAATGTGGGTGACATTTTTGTGTAAACAAACACATATTTGCACACAACAGGCAATATTGAGTTCAGCAGTAATTATTGAGGTCATGTCCATATATTGTATGATGAGTCTATAATGTAATTATCATGACAGGCCTAACAATGACCAATGCTGTCATACACAAAGTTAATATGACCAGGTCCACAAGCCCACTAAAACTGGTTCTGTGTATCAACATCTCTCAATCTGGTTGATTGTGCTGCGAGTATAAATGATTAGATATGCAGATTTCACAATCTGCAGATGAAAATGTAGAGAGTTCATTTGCAACCAAGGAACTGAGCCTGTCCTGTTTTCCTCTGTCTCTGTTAAGTGTGTCTGCGAGTGAGAGAGCACACCTGCAGCTGGGGTACCAGCCCCCTGCGTAATTTCATTAACCTTTATACAGAACAGTGCATGTACAGATCCTCCCAGTGGATCATAGGCTGCGAGTCCTCCCACACATCTACTGAAAGTTACAGTTGTGCTGTGTAAAAGTTTAAGGCAATAAACTGAAACATTCCTGATTTTCTAGATTTTGGGTTCTGCTTTGTTAATAATCTTTGTTGTTTTAGTGTTTTGCACTGAGTGTTGGCACATGCCCAACATAAATAGCGGTATTCAGTGAAGAGTGCAAATGCTCAATAATAACCTAACCCAGAGGTTCTCAATTTTCTCTCAGCCAGGGAGCCCTCGCAAGATAGAAAATATACCAAGGACCCTCTCATGTATGACCTTAGGCTTTGACACAGCCTATTTTACACAAGTGTATTTTAGCCAGTGTCCATCATTAATGGGTGATGTGAGGGTGATATATATGTGTGTGTGTGTATATACATACATATATGTGTATATACTGTATGTATATATATATATATATATATACATATATATATATACATATATATATATACACATATATATATGTATAGTGGCTGCGAAAACTGTGCTCTATGACTCCTACTCTCTTTCTTTCTTTCTTTCTTTCTTTCTTTCTTTCTTTCTTTCTTTCTTTCTCTCCCATCTCTCATATTGCTGTTTTTCACCAGCCAGTATTTTGTGAAAGAGGTATGTCATTTGGTGAATAAACAAGGGAGTGATGAAAGAAGAACTGTGACTTGACAAATAAACAGAAGTGCAGAGAAAAGTGCATGTGGCTTGCAACTACTCATAAACTGACACTTCAGGTCGGAAAACAGTCATTTTACGTGTATGTGCAGGCCGACAGTGTGAACAGAGAGAAGTCTTGGTACGCAGTGAAACATCATATTCCCTCGACAAAGCCAGACACCATCCCCAGGCTCTGATCCAGGTTAACTTTCACATTCTATCATATAACAGTGAGGTCAGGGGCTGTGATAGGAGAATCTGATTCCACACCAGCCCATGGTGATAGCCCTTCCCAGGGAGCATGTCTCCTCCCACCAGGGAGAAGGAGATAACACTGACAGGCCGGGAGCTCTCAGACTGGAAGGATCAACAGTTTAAAGCTGCAGACTTCTCAGAACTCCCATCAGACTTCATCAGCATCCCACTGTTGCCTTCTTTAAAGGACCACTCCAGTGTTTTTGCATGTCTCAGCCCATTTACTACATTTTGCATATACGTACACTCTGCATCTCAGTAAAATTATTTTGCAAACCACCCTGCTGTGTTTTAGAAATGTAAATGTATTTTACCTACCATTGTAGGCATCTACTGCTTGTTTGTCATTTCTGCACTGAATGAAAAATAATTAGCAGGCTTTCTCCAGTTGTGTATTGCATCACGGGAAACATCAGGCCTGCTTTTGTTTTTCTCACAGTTATTGCACTTAAACTGCATTATAGCCCAACGAAAATGCAACAATGACAAATTTAGCAGATTCTAGGATTACTGTGATACACAACCCAAGCAAGTTTCAAGACTCTGCTATTTGATACTGTGCAGAAATGAAGTGAAACCAATGGCTGCCTGGAACAGAAGAATAAATACATCTAAAAATCTAAAACTGTATATTATTGAATGGGGAAAATGGACAGCAAAAGTATAGATATAAATTCAATATGAAAAGTCCTTTTAAAGCTGACAATTATCATGTGTCTGGACTAGAAGTCTAACAGTACACTTAAGTCACAGTGCCATTTAGATCCAGGTTTGGTAGACAGTGCAAGTTTGGTACGGATTTAAAAAAAAAAAACCCAAATGCATCTGGGTAATGGCGTAAAATGTGTGTTAGCATTTTCGATGTGCAGTACTGGGCAGTAATGTTTACTCAGTAACTTATTACTGTAATAAACTTATTTTCCCAGTAACATGTAGTGTAAAAGATTACAAGTTCCAAAACATTAATTATGTTGCAGTGACTAATCCAAGTAACTCTGAGTTACTTTTTGACCTTGGTAGGCTACTTATCATAACATGTACCTGCAGCAGCTCATATCACCTGCTAGCCAAAAAGCTAAACAAAGGATGGAGGATGAGGGAGAGGGAGAGGGGCACATTTTCACATGTGTAACTACTGTCATTATTTTGAGTTTGTTTGGCTCCTCGAAAGAGAGGATATGTTGTGATTGAATCTAATTTAATGCCACACTCAGAGAGGTAGACTTTGTTTCCATCACATTGCCACTTTTAACGCACTGAGGTGTGCCAGGTCGCATCCAAGATGGACCTTCTATCTGCCTTATCTTACAGTTATTTTACAGTTCGGTGGTCATTTTGAGCCATATAGGAGGCCAATGAAAACCCAACATTTCCTGATTTTGCTGTTTCACAAAAAAAAAAAAAGCTTTTAAAGAACAATATACCATGGATTTTTATTGTGGAGGATTTAAGGAAACAAGGTGTTCATTCACTGCTTTACAGTCACTTGACTTGAGATTTGTCAAGCTCGCCTTCAGAAAGACACACCTTCAAGCAGGAAGCCCTGTTGTAATGGAGATGAAAATCCCTGCGTTACTGGGCTGATGTGCCGAGTCAAACCAAGTCAAACAAAGCCAGCAGGTGTAATTAAAAATGGGTACTGGACAGCTAACAACAAAAGCTTTCTGGCTGTTAACAGATCAACAGTTTAACTGTGGAGCGCAACAAGGCCGCCA
Organism: Lutjanus campechanus; assembly: GCA_027495735.1. Lineage (NCBI taxonomy): Eukaryota > Metazoa > Chordata > Actinopteri > Lutjaniformes > Lutjanidae > Lutjanus > Lutjanus campechanus. Next base: position 81,011 of record JAJHUR010085507.1, read on the forward strand.
ACAAGGTACAAAAGTAATATAGTAACATAAAGAGCAATGTAACTAATTATTTTTGATACCAAGTCATAAATAAAGTAATATTACTTTTTAAAGAAGTAATAAGCAAAAAGTAACTTATTACAATGGCAACACAGTGTTTGCCATAAGGTGCTTGACTCGCATGCCAGCATCAGCTTGTTGTGCTAACAGCATATCAGCATACAGTACATTGCTAATGGTTGCTAACAGGCAAGCATTTTTGGGCAGAACCTGTGATTGTGAATGTCGGTTCAGCAAAACATCCCACGTAGTCTGTGTAGCTGTGAGCAGCAGACCAGGTCCTCCATACCATGACGGTTCAGCATAGATACACAAACCTTTACAGCCTTAGTCTAGACATACAGACTTGAAACAGATGCTTTGAAAAAAGTTTCAGATGATTCACTTTTTACCAGATTTTACTCGCGTGGAAAATAACATAGTAACATGTCTTGATTATGTTACTCTTCACTTGATGAACACAGGCTTTGAATTACTTTCAGTAGGGTGATCAGTGACATATAGTATCAGGTCAGTATGACTCGAGTCAAGAGAGACTGTCATTTATTATTTCACTATAAAACTAAACTTTACTCATTCTTTTGTATTTTGTATTACTTTCAGTCTTCTTAAACCTATGTGGAGAGCTTTTTCATCTGTCTCTGCCTTATGTTCCTTTTCAATGATATATATTAGTCTTGAGATAGCATGCAATTTCACCCCAAAAATAATTACAGGTGAAAACATATCTATACATGATCACAACCAGGAAACCCTTATCGCATGATCTGAAACTGAATTAGAAAGCCAAATATTTTTCAGGACACTGCTATCATTTACTAGATCTATAGATGTGTTTGGCCCTCTTGCTTTGAACAAACACAGTTGTTTAAAAAGATTTTGAGCTTTGCCTCTACGCATTATTCTTGCTCAGCGATTATATCAACCATCTATTTTTCAACAACACAGCTGTGGTATTCCTATGAGCCAGCCAAGTTGGGGTACATATTTGTCTAAACATTATTCACTTACATAAGCACAAAACTGCATTTTCAAACAAAATAAACAAAACCAATTACATTTCCAGTCCAGTGCACCGCCTACTACCAAGGGCACAAAATATGTCCTTTTAGCAATGCACGAAATGTTTCACAGGAAAAAAAAAAAATCCCCTATGTCATTTGTATGTCCTTGGACATTTGAATCCAGTTTTGCCTTCCAGTATATGGACAAATTTCGCAAAAAACATAGAAGCACTTGGCAATAGTTTTGCCACTGCTCCACTATCAGTGAACACAAACCTGACCTGAAGACTTAATGACAGGACCCACTGTGAGATAATTTAAACTAACTGACGGGAAAAATAGAAACCCCTGGACACTGAAACAACTCATATATGAGTTGTTTTTTAATGTAATTTGTGTTTTTTGTTGGCATGTTTTTAATATGATGTTCTTTCACATACATAATTGAAGGATCTCAAATGTCACAAATATCTCAGTAGGATACAACACCACCTCAGAGTACGGTCTCAAATCCCAGGAGCAGCTCGACCACTCTGTTCCACTTAAAATAAGCACCTAGCCTAGTTGTGACAGAAGCTGTGTCAACCTCCACAGAGCAAATCAAGCCAAGCAAGAAGTCAGACACACTAAACGGCATAGAGGATCCAGTCAGTTTTCAAAATAAAACACCCCATGCAGACTCCTGATCGTAACAACGAACGGAAAAGCAAGTCAACAAAATCAGGCACGCAAAACGCTGCGCTTCTGAAACGTTCCTGATATGGTATGAAGCTGTGTGGAGGACAGAACAAAACCGTGTCACAGATGCACCATTATAGAACTGTCCCCGCTGGAATCAAGGCACAAGTGAAAAAAAAGGATAAAAATGAAACACTAACAACTAGTACCATGGTTAATTGATATGGCAGCTAACTAGCTACAGTTGGAGTGCATGCAATCAGATTATTTGTCAAGCTGTATCAAGGAAAAAACTAAATCAGCTTTTATTTATAGTATTAATTGTCAAATTGCATGCGAAGGAACCAGAATAAAAAGATGTTGCCTTAGATTACAGGCTGCAATATAAAGCGTAATTATTCCCAATTGTTTCTACTAGCGAGTACGTAATGATATATGCATGTGGGGACAAGGCAACAAGATGTGAAGTCAGGGGGGTAACAATCTGAGAACTTAAAAACAATTTATCCTGTTTGTATTTTTTTAACTAAAAGGCAACAAATTCCAAATTAATACTAATAATGGGGTCTGGCTCAGTGCTACACATTACTACACGTTTGCTGACAGCCTGACATATCAACATGGGCTGGGTGCCACAAGCGGAACACATTTAATTTTCAGCGCTCTCCAGAGCAATCCATGTGTAATTAGATCGATACTCACATTTGACTATTTAGCTTTTAATATGAAAAGATTAGAGGTGCCCCTAAAAGGATTAAATGTTCATTCGAGGACCACCGGCGTGTGGCCATTACTCTTGAAAGGATTAAGTAAACTAATTAAGCAGAATTTGCATCTGGAGCTAATTGGGTGTACACATTTAGAGAATTGGAGAGATCCAGAGGACCAGGGCTTTGTTTTATCCTTCTTTTTTTTACCATTCTGAAGGAGTAAAATGGTGTGCTTTTAAAATATGGTCCCACAAAGCTCGAAAGATGGGCTTATGACAACTGGTGACAAGTCAGTTGAAATTAAAGGATCATGGCAAGAATACAAAAAAAAAGTCAAAACCCTTGTAGATAAAGTGCTGTGAGAGGTAGTGGGCATCATTATGGAGAAATGCAAAATTATCTTGCAATTAGTTGGTATGAAAAAAGAAAACCGTGCTAATACTGTTTGTATTGACCTTGGCCCCTGTTGAAGGTGTCTGGTCATCCTTGAACAACCACTGCTGTGGAGCAGGTGTGTAGCCATATGCACACGGCTGCTGTGGCCTGGGAAGGAGAAAGACAGGAAACTGGGGCCTCAATAAACAGGTGCTAAACCAGGTAAGCAGCAGTGCTCAAAAGGCAGCACTGTTATGGGACAATCTCTTAACGGGCAAAATATTGAATAATACCTTTGCAAAAGAACACAAACAATATGAACACGTCCACTAGAACTTGTCAGATAACGCCCCTCGGCGTCTTATATGGAAGCACCAGGTACCCTTTAGTGGTTGAATCTGAAGCTGGCAGAAAGCCTTTTTAACACGTGATTAATGTTGTGAAACAGTCATAGTATGGGTAGGTTTAGACACAAGAACTGCTTGGTTAGGTTTAGGTTTGTGGGTTTTTATATGTTATCCTGCAGTTTCCTTATGAATTCAACTACAAACACTCAAAATTTGGTTGAAGTACATGAGTTTTAGCATCTAATTACTATTTTCCCGAGCCCTTCTAAAAACATTTTCCCATATGACATGATGACAAGACTATATAAACTCAAGCATCGGCACTCTCTCCTACGTCACTGCTTTTACTTGCAGCTGAGTGAACGTTCTCATTTGAAAAACACAAAATAACACAGATGGAGTTGCCCTTTAACACTTACCAAACCACACACTCGCCATTCATTCTCCGTCTCACTCTGTCTCTTCAGCCACTCATTCTCTCAGCTCTAACTACCAACAGATAGCAGTAATGGCGAATGACTCGCTCTTGAAGTTCCATTATACCAATGGTTCCCCCTTCTATTACGTGTCATTCTGAGATGTTCATGGTCATAACAGGCAGGATGAAATTCACTTGCCATAACAGTCTTATGGTAGCCCATATGTCAGAGGGATGCTCTATGGCCTAGCCATTGCAGAGGGGTCAATCTCTCAACCCTAATGGCCCCTCCTTGGGTCATGTGACTGCCAAGTGCTCTGCAACACTCGTTACAGCAGATAGGAGCAGGAAATGATTATCAGGAGGTCAATTTATGCAAGAGAGAGGCAGAATGACAGAGTGAGAGGTCAGAGCTCGTCCATATCTCTAGGCATTAAAGATTGACATGCAGAATCTGAGAAGGCCCCCACACTGCCTCACTCCTCGCCACACACACGCACTTCTCCATTTAAATATCTGACAGACGATGAAAGTGCAGCCATTAAAATGTCCGCCGAACGCTTCAGGAATGAAATGGGGGAGATAAAAGAATTCCCCTGGGTAATCAACGGGGCTATGAATTAGCCGTGAGTTTTAGATGGGGGGGTTAAAGGATTGGGTGCATGTTTTACTCATTTGTCATTTATTCCTTCTGAAAACATCAGTCCAGAGAGGATGCAATAAGCAACTTTCTCCTACGTACAGTTAAAGGAGAGGACTCTGGCACTTGATGGCACTTGAAACCAGGGAAACAGTCAAGGAGAAATTTACAGAAAGGCCATTTACTCTCCTCTAAAATTGTTTATGCTTCCTCTGGGCATTCATGCACATTTTACACTGATTATCATGCTTCCTCTTTCTTTTGGTAAAATGTTGGGGTTATTTTGTTTGTTCAGCTAAACTTTTTCTGTGTTTAGTCTCATTTGCTATCATATTTATGCATACAGTCTCATTTTAGCTGGGTCATGACAACTAGTTCATCAAATCCCTTTATTGACCATTATAACCTTGCTTGTAACCAACTTGTACAACTACACCAAATTCAGTAATCCCTCTTTGCATAATATAACCACTGCCATGTGTGGCATGCTTCTACACCACAGAGGTAAATAATGATATTATCATGTGTATTTGAATTACTTCCGTTTTTATCTTCAAAGTCAAATGTGAAACAGTCAGTGGTTTGATGTCAGGGTGTCACACAAACAAGGCTGAGGCACTCATATTTAGTTGTATCATGTCTTCACAAGGGGTGGGACAATATACTTATCTCCCAATTCAATACAATCACGACACAGTCAGTCTTTGAGTTTTATTTCAGCATTTATAGTACATTACATACTTCTGAAGTAAACTTTAGCTGTTCCTGCTTATGAAGCTGCTGCTGTCAAGCTTCATGCAGTCCTTCATGTATCAAATTAAACTTGAAAACTGTCCATTCAAAAACCCTCAACTTGACTGCATATAAAAGTGGTAAATGAACAATACATGAATAAAATCTAAACTTCTTGAAGTAAAGTGCTTGCTGTTGCTGCTCATTAAGTAGATCAATAAACAAAATAGAAATATATGTGCTGCCCTCTCCTGACACACAATGCCTCTTCCAAGTAGTAGCTGTATTTTGAGTTTGAGTTCTCATCCTTTGAGATCGCTGTAGCTGGTCAGTGTTGGGTGTTGAAGTGCAGAGTAATAAAGTGAGTTATTAATGTGAAGTCAACAGCTTTTAGTTTGTTTTAACAGAGCAGAGGAAATAATATTTCCTCTGCTCTGTTAAAACAAACTAAAATGCCTTAAAGTCTGAGCACACGTCATCTTATGTTAAGCATGCAAGGTAAAATTGATCAGTTCATTAAGATATTACTGTCCTCATGATGCTAATTTCCGTATCAATGGGAATTCCTTTTATGCGTTAGCATTAAGCTAATGCATCACGCACTAGTTATTTATATATATTAAAATTCAATTTAGGAATTTTAAAAATCAATCCAGGAATCATGACAATCACAGTATTTTAGAGAATCAATTTTGCTCCCACCCCTACTTTTCAAACTATTTGTGCTGTTTACAATTTTACAGAAGCACCTTAACTTGTACATATACATTGTCTGCTGGTAGTCATTGTTGCTGTCACACAGCAAACTTGAGTTTGCTGTTTTCCTACATCTGGGCTCCCTCTCTACAGAAGCTCAACTGGAGAAAGTCAAAGGAGCGCAGAGTCAAACCACTGCTCCTTCACTCAAAAAGGGCACAGTTGAAGTGATAAAGACATGATCAGGATGACTTCAAGAATCCCTGTGGCGGCATTTTGGGAACATCCCACTTGGGGTAAACCCAAGACATACCCTGAAGAGATGGGGATTATTTCAGATCATCCTAGGACCTCCCAGGAGCTGGAAGATGTGGTAGAGGAAAAGAAAGTCTGAGATAATTTGCTGCCATTTTAGCATGGACCAGCATAAACTGTGAAAAATCAATGGATGGACAAAACCTTTTGCTACTGTAGACCCATCTCTCCGAATCTGATTTAGTGTCTGCCTTGCATTTACTCTCATTGTATACCATTTCCTAAATTGTTTTAGGTTTTGTTTTTAAACTGAGTGGATTAAAGATTTAAAATGGAAAGCAAAACACAGAAATGGAAAACAAAACAAAAAACTATCTGTGAATACATCTCAGTCGATGTTAGGAATGGAAGAAAGACTTTTTCGAAGCCAGGAAATTTAGGCTTTATGTAGTTGCGAACAGCAGAGCCTCAGCTTAAGTTATACTAACATGTGATTTTTATGGTAGTAAAAGGCTAATGACAGAGAAAATTACATCACTAAGGAATGCTCTTGCCATTTTGTAAATGCACATACCGGTTAGCATATGAATCTCTCTATTGTGTGGACTGGAGGGAGGAGACACAGATGAGGATACAACAGAATTGTTCACATTGAAGTTAAGTTCTTATCGTGTTTTAACACCATCTTTCTGTTGTAATGCATAGAGAAAGCCATACTACCATCAGATTAAACTGGCTGCAAGGCAATTTAAACCAGACATGATATCATTCAGCTGCCTAAGAATGTACACATTGTGCACAGAGCAGTCGTTCCTTCATGAACATTTTGCACTGGGAACTTGTATGGCTTAGTTGTATCAGAGGTATAAGAGGAAACTAAATTTCTTCCTGCTGTTTACCATAAGATGAGATAACAGTGTGACATAGCATAAACAGGAAATGTGTGATTTAAATGTATCTGTTTATGGAATTTGACCAATTGTGAAGGTATTCGATGCTTTGGCTGCATGGAAGAGGTCACTCTCCATAGCCTCAGTTGGTTGTGTTGTCATCTCAGTTGTTATTCAACTACAAGAACAACTATGAAAAGTTGAAAAGCTCTAAACGGTTAATAGAGATATAATTTAATTTACCAAAGTGAGGAAAATGAATGCAATTTCCTGCAGTAACTGCCAGAGATGCATGATAACCAGCCAGTGTAAAATAATACGTCACTTATTAACAGTCACTGATGTAGATTACATTTCATGTATTTGCAGGGGAGCTGAGCCTTTAAAAAGCCAATAAAACATTGGTGCTTGTGCCACATAAAGTGGTCTCACTATTTATCAGATATACTTTCTGTGGTTTTCTGGAAAACTGTGACTACACTCCAACAGACATTAAAACACGTGCACACACAAACATACACAGCTTGAAGCACTTTTATTTTGGTGGATTGGAAAATTTATCTAATTGAACTCATTAAGATCTCAGGCTTAGGTTGTTATTTTAAGTGTCTGTAAACTTTAAGGAAAGGATCCCTACAGTGAAAGATTTTTTTAAGAGTAAGACACATTTTCTTCAGTCAGAAACAGCTGTTTTATTGTTCTCAAAAAACTCACCAGACTCCCTTTGCAAAACTGTAATTTTAACATCATCAGCGTCAGCTTCAATCAAACGAGACAGGCACAAAATAAGACTCACCAAAAATGCCGTCATTCATCTTTTCATTGTTCATCAATCACCAGCTCACATGTGGTTGAAATAAGCCCTTAATTCATGCCAGGAAAGAGCACAGAGAGTGCAGGGCAAGTGATGCTGGACAGCAGAAGAGAGCTCTGCAGTATGCTGATTTTATACCTGAACTACAGGAGAATGCACACTTTTACTTTCTCTGACTGTGAAAATATGATGTTTTCATATTACAGATGATGAAGACAGTCATTAAAACAAGAGTTTTATTGGTAAATGAATATGGAATGAAAACTGCTTGACAAGGAATGAATGTGCACTTTCAGAACCAGCAGCTAAGGTGTTAAAGCTGGAGCTTGTCTCTTGGGTGGGCTGGACTGATGCTGGCTGCGGAGGATGACTGAGGTGAAGGGGTTAGGAGAGGAGCGAGCACAGCTACAAGGGCCTCTGTCCCAGGCCAGGCTGTGAGCTGCAGCCCTGTGCTGATAAGACTGTAATAGTCCTCCTTAGAGGACCCAGGGCTCCGCTCCCCTTATTAGTCATTTATCACACCTGGCAGCCTCACTGAACCATAATTACTCTTCCCTTATCCCCCCGCACTGTCATGTCCATGAGAGCGAGTGGGGCAGAGGGGGAGGAAGAGAAATAGCTGTGAGAAACAGTGTTCGCAGAGAGTGGACTGAGAGAAGGACAGAGGAGTTCGAAGGAGAGGAAGGGGAAAGAGAAAGTGCTGCTGAAGAACAGTCATGAAAGGACAAAGTGTGAGCCAGACATATGAACAGCGTGTAGTACATATCAACCTGACAGACATAAAACAACAGTTTTTACACTGATAATGGGTGAAAAACAGTGTGAGGGTACTAACCTTTAAAAAATACCTCTTTTAATACACCATATGCATGTAACGATGGAAAGGAATGTAATCTCACAAATAAAGCCCTCACAAACAGACCAGTCTTTGTGCTACAAATGAGAACCAGTTGTTCTGACCACAGCTCTCCTGCTAACTGTTTGACAAGACAGGAATTAGAAAGAGAAGGAAAGTCTACTGGACCATTAAGGCAAAAACAACATACACATGACACCAATTTGCACTTAGTCACTCAAGTATTAAAACATAAGGTAAAGCTTTAAAGGGACAGTTCACCCCAAAATCAAAAATACATATTTCTCTCTGGCCTGTAGTGCTATTCGTCCATTTAAATTGTTTTGGTGTGAGTTGCAGAGTTTTGGCGATATTGGCCACAGAGATGTCTGCCTTTACTCAAATAGAAAAGGACTAAACAGCAATGGGCTTGAGGTGCTCAAAGCACCAAAAAATACATTTGAAAAACTCAACAGCAATGTCTCGTTCCAGAAATCCTGACCTGGTTAATCAAGATAATCCACAGAATCTACTGGAACTACTTTCTTTCTGCAGTAGAATCTACTTTCTTTTCTCCTAGAAAGAAAATAGTTCTGACATGAAACTGCTCACAACAAGGTCTGTGGGTCATAATTTCTGGAAAGAAACACTGGTGTTGAATTTTTCAAACGTATTTTTTGGCACATTGAGCACTACAAGCCGAGTACTATTCAGTCCCATTATACTGGACAGAAGGCAGACATCTTTATCTCCACAACTCCGCGACCTACACCAAAATTATCTAGATGGATGAACAGCACCACAAGTAAGATTATACATTTTGATTTTGGGGTGAACTGTCCCTTTAAGTCCACAAGATTAGTGGTGCCATATTTACAATATGTAAAAACTGGGCATCACATGATTATTTATAGACTTACAATGTATTTTTGTTGCACAGGATCACGGTCGCAATAAATTTCAAAAGACATAACCAAAGGTTTATATGGAATTGTGGAGTAAGATCATTTTAATTAGTGTGCTGGGAACAGAATCTGTTATGGAAATCAAAAATGACACCTCACATCTCTGTATTGGCAGTGGAGAGCTCACCACCTTAAGCCAAAAGTTGTTAAACTTTGCTCAACCTCTCCTCCTCCTCTGTCTGTTATAAACACAATGCTCAGCTTGTCAAAATCGCTCGCCACACCAGCATTTCTTTCACGAGTGAGTTAGAGGGACATTTTCTCTGCAAAGGTTTTACTTTGTTGCCACGTGCCTGGCTGTCACGAAAGCGCCCTCCCTGACACTGTAAGCAGATCCAGATGTGAGCCACATGCTTCCAATCCCAAAGCTGAGGTCTGCCTACTACACCCCAAACCACCTAACCCTTAATTGGAATCAGGTCTCACACTCCAGTCTGTGGTGTTTCATTAGCAAAAGGGGTTTCACCTTTCACAAGAAAACAAACATGCAAATATGATCATTCTACTTGAGTAATGTTGCTGTCTGGATTTGTTGTGGACTTATTTTGCTCCTTTCATTGCATTTGATTTTAAGTTATTGTTGTACACTGCACATGATGACCAAGATCCAGTGATTGTGTGATTAAGGTATATTTTACCATACTATAAAGAAGGATATTTGTTGGACAACTTTTTCTTGTAAAAGACACACAAGAACAATTTGCACATCTATTTGATGAGACAAGTGGGTAAGAAAGGGGCGAGTGGACCAAAAAGTTGCAAAAGAAAGTACAGTCTGTGCTGTAGTGGTTGCCAGAGGTAAAAGTAGGAGGCAGACTCAAAAAGTTGTCCAGGGAAAAAAAAAGGTTTTATTGACAAAACCAAACAAAACCTCAACACAAACTGAATCGAAATGAAACTAACTGAACATCAGGTACACATGGCTATACACTGACATTCAACTTCAAGGAACCATACCCTCCTTCATGTGCACACAGCTACACACTGAAGTCAAGCTACCAGGTGCACACAACTACACACTGATGCCCCCCCAACAGCCACCAAGCAACTCCTTAAATACAGCTTCCCTTCAACTGGAGTTAATTGGGCTGTGCCATTTGACGAATAAAACTTTATTCTACACCTAAGTTAGAAATTTTATTCATTTTCACTAACCTTTATACACATTACCATCACTACCCCATAAAAATGAACCATACAAAAACAAAGTCAAAACAGACTTAAAATATAATCAACTCAAGTTACCACCCCCATACTTGGTCTGGACTCATGATGTCACTGATGATGTCACTCAGAGTATAAATGGAGGAAGTGAAGAGCGCTTCCTCCCTTTGTCTCTGAGCACATGGAGCCGTGTAAGCTTATGAGCTTCAAAGCCGTTCTTCAGAAATCTATGGGTGACATAATGGACGCTCCGTCCACTATTTATTTTATAGTCAATGGAAACGCCAATCAGAATTTTTTGAACAGTGACGCCAAAAATAAGCTGCCTACCCCAGCTTTAATATAGACACACAACTAAATTGTCAAGGAGGTATGCGCAGACTCTCTGGATGGCCTGTCCAATCCCAGCTAGTAAGAATCCTGCCAACAGTTGTCTCGTCCTTCACAGATGGAGACCACACCAGCGCTCACACAGCCAAGTCCAGATGTGTGAAAAGAGGAAGAACAGAGGGACTGCAGCAGGAGGGCGGGTAGAGAAAGTGGGAAGAGAAATGGGATTGCATGAATTTTACTGTCATTAAAAAAAAGCCGACAGATGTGTGAGTCCCAAAGGAAAGACATCTGGGTGCTCGCTCTCTTTCACACACTCACACACAGACACACACAGACACAGACACGCACACACACGTACACACACACACACACGCAAACACACGCACACACACACACACACACTTTTCATCAACTACGTAAGGTGAGAAAATGGAGAATGCTCTTGGCTTTTTAAGATCCGTATTGCTGCCTTCCTCCATTTTAACAGGCATTTTATGGAGCAGCTTCCTTAATAGCCACTCACTTATAAAACAAAGCTGTAATGACATGCAAATGACTCACAGGGAAACACTGTAAAGAGGATGTGATGTATGGGCCGTCTGTGCACCACAAACACACACACACACACCAAAACAGAAACACACAAACAACAAAGAAACAGCACCTCACAGAACAACCTACAGACTACAGTCTCCTTCTTATTTTCTGTCGCCTATAACTACCAATATAAATGAAATACATTACCCCATGTTTGATACCGGAAGGGATATTAGATTGGTGCCGTCTATGAATTTTTCTTAATCTTACAATAATCACTGTGACAATATTATCACATCCTAAACTCATATTTCCCTTTGAAAAGTTCTCTGCGGGGAATGCAGTTGATCTGAGTGTAAAACAATAAATCAAGATGCTAGAGAGATATTGGCTCACAAATCCATACGTGCTTTCAGCACACAGCTCATCGTATAATACCAGACACGTGAAAGTTCTTGTAGTTAAGAGAGAATCTGTACATGAGAAAAACAGAGAGCAGATCTACTGCACCAGTTGTGAACAGCTGCAAATGAACAAGACAAGAAGAGGAAGAGTGGTTTCCTCTCGTGTAGAATAGAGCTGTTTATTACAGAAAGGTCATTAAAAGGTCACTGTGACCTACCGGCGACCACATTCATAAGCAAGGTGTTGGTTTGCCAGAGGTATCTCTCTGTCTTGATTTGCACAGGTGGTTTTACATTCAAAGCACAAATAAATCAGCATTAAAAACGGTGAGAATTTTACTGCATTCTCTGGTCAGAACTTACAAGGGGTGTCACAATTTCAATAGTAAAAAAAAAAAAAAAAGAGCTTTTAAATTCACTAACTGAAATCAAAAGCAGGATCTCTACCCCCGTCTACTCGAGCACATTCATTGCGTGTCTGAGGGAGGAAAAAAAAAAAAAAAACACTTCAAAGACGACACTGTAGCCTGCAGCTGCACTTTTCACTGCAGGAGTCAGAGATGTATCCAATTCTTTTACTGACCCTCGTTATCCATTGTTGCTACTGTTATCTAGCAGCTACCTGAGTGTTTCCACTGGTAACATTTAGCCGTTCTAAATAGCGTTTCACACAAGTTTGCTGTGAACAGTTACTTTTTATTTCTCTTCTGTAACAGTGAACAAAGTACACAGCCTTTCAGTAACTATTATTATGATGCTTATCATGGATGACTAAAGTAACTTAACTACCCATTACACCATGAGGCACTTTTCTGTGACTGCAGCAACATGCATGCACTGGGATTTGAAAGAAGAAATGTTATTTGTCAGAGCACATAACTGAAATCAAGACTAGATAGTCTAACAATGATGTAGCTGTTAGTGGTGAAAACCCCCCAAAAACATTTAAAATCAAAGGCTGAATCAAATCATGACCAATCCAAAATCAAATCAAACCGTGGACAATCATGACACCCCTGGAAGTTACACTCTTTAAAACTACACATAATGGCATGATATTAAAACAAGCCATTCAAATTTTGAACAAAATAAAAAATATATTAATTATGGCTACTTTTATAGGATATTACATCGCTTTTTAGAGCTGCAGTGATTAGTCAATCAGAAGAAATTTAGTTGCCAACTATTTTGCCTATCAATTAATTGTTGCATTTTTTTAAGCAAAAAATATCAAAACGTGCTGGATTAAGCTTCTTAATTGTGAGGATTTACTGGTTTTCTTTGTCCTTTATGACAGTAAATGGAAAGTCTTTGTGTTTTGGACTATTGGTGAGACAACAGAAGCAACATGAAGACATCATTTTGGACTCTGAGAAAAGATCGGCATTTTTCACAGATTTTTGACAATTTATTGACTAAATGATTAATAATGAAGTGTGTGTTTGCTTAGACCAACCACTGCTTCCAAACCAGGAAGGGACAAATAAATTGAGTGGGTCTGTGTGTTATTACCAGCTATTCTGTTAAACACTACCCTGGATTAGGGCCTGAGTGGGACAGATGATAGGTAGCCTAGTTATGGCTTTATTGGACACATAGGAGCAGTAGCCTCCTCATCATTATGATAAAGAGGTTATCTGATGGTGAAACCCTTTTCAGTGGGGTGTTAGGGAACCAACTGTCTCTATGAGATGTAAGCCCGGAGACAGGGGATCATTACCAGGCTCAGCCCATTTTTTGAAGGGTTATTCAAGGTGAAGTGACTTCCTCTTGAACCCACATGAAAAATTTGAACTCACATTTACTTAACTGATTTGCAAGATATTTCTTTGTGCTACTGGTTATTAGATTTTTTTTTCATGATAAGGTTTCTTGGAAAGCCAACTACATTCAAAAATGTGCTAAAAAGTTGTGTTTGCTGTCACAGGGGGAAAATCCCTGCTAATGTAAACAAACCGACAGATCCCACTCTTCAATCTTCACATCTTCTTTTACCTTCCCTCCTACGCTGACTTCTCTCAGTTCATCCTCCCTCTTCTCAAAAAGACGGTGCGTGTGTGTATGTGTGTATATATATATACTGTACTGCTCTCAAGCTGCCAGAGCATCTGCATCCTGACTCCAATTAGGAGAACAAACCACAGGGAGGCATACCCACCATCAGGAGTTCAAAGGTCAACTGACAGGAAGGAGAGGGAAAAAAGGCAGCCAGACAGACGGCAGAAGTACAGTAAATACAGTTTCTCTCTACAGTAAAACCGACTGAAATAATCAGTCAAAAGTTCGCTGTCTCTGTCTCACGCTCTCGCTTTCACTCTGCACGTCCCTGTCACCTCTTCAGTCTGTTTCCTCTTCCCTCCGCTCTTCCTTGGTTTTGTTCTATTTATGACTTCCTCTGAAATCTCGGCGTCTCTTGCACACTTATGTGGGCCATAAATCAGCCACTGAAAAGGACAGTGGACAGGAGGAGAGAGAGATGGAAAATCGGGGGGAGGCCTTCACCGTCGTCTGAGCAACCGTTTAAAGGCCCACCTGAGAGCTTTAAAACTGAGACCTGCTGGAAATATTAGCCAACGCAGGCAGACAGGAGGTCCGGCAGCACGCAGCATTAGCAAACAGTGTTGTGACGAGCCATCAGTGTCAACTCTGCTTTGTGACATTACACCAGACACACACCCACGAGTGAGTTATTAATTCTTCTCCAGGGTGAATTAATTGCAATCTATTTCACATAACAAGAGCCACCACATCTTTATTTTTTCTTTATTATTATCTAATGAAATGCTCCGCGGTGCTGCGGCAGTTTTGTTCACTGGTGGCTGCTGCCAGTGTGAACGAGCTTGGCCAGAGCAGTTCAGCAGATGCATGCTAGAGACTTGTATGGGACTCTGGGGTGATTAATTTTTGAAGTGTGTTGTAAAGAGCTATGAGATCCATAAACAGGAGAGTACACAACAGGCAATCCCTGGATAGTGATGGTCACAACACAGCTCACAAAGCACTATGGTCACATATAACCACAGCCAAGCATATTTCTGAAGCGTACTGTTAAAATCAATAGCATCTTTAACATATCTGTACACTTTCAACAGTTATGGGATGACATTATATTTAATCTAATTTTATAAAAAGGGGTCTGTGTCATTTTTTTGTCTTTAAAGGGATAGTTCGGATTTTTTGAAGTGGGGTTGTATGAGGCAGTTATCCATAGTCATTGTATTACCCACTGTAAATCCCGGTCAGCATGCCCCCAGTTTGCAGAAGAAGAGAGGGGTACCCATGTAGGAAGCTAAGCAATGTACTGCTGTGGGCAGGGTCAGTAGCAAAACGTATTTTAGCCACCTAAGAAATCTATATCACTGTAAGTGTACGCTATATTTAGAGTATTTTCCCTGCTTTACTTTGCTGTCAGACAGCCTTTTCCAACAAGAAACTGCCAGCAGATAAAACAAATACTGTAACATTCTCTTTAAACTAATCAGTCTATTGGCAAAAACTGTAATTTTACCTTTCAAAAAAAATGTCTACCTTGATGGGTTAGTTTATTTGTGTTATTGTGTGAATCCAACTTAATTGAAGTCAAACAAAAACAAAACCACACCAACCAATTGAGGCAGCAGTAGCCCAGCAACTTCCAGGTTCTGTGAAGTAAAATGACAAGCGAATCCAGTTTCTTTGGAGTGAACACTAAGCCTTTGGAAAAGGCTGTCTGACGGCAAGGTAAAGGAGAGAAAATATTCTAAACATAGAAACTTTAACTGATATTGATTTTCTGTAGGTGGGTCATTTTTAGATGGCTAAAATACATCTTGCTGTTGACCCTGTGCACACAAGTACACTGCTTGGTAGAAGTGCACCAACTGACTGGCTGCTGACCAGAATCGGCCAGTTTTCAGCTTGAACGGCCATGGCCATGTCACAAAAATGTTTGTGTGTGCTGCCAATTATAGTTAGAAAGAAAGAAAATTGAAATCAGCCAAAAACACAATCAGCCAGTCAGACTTGCTGCTGCTCCTTCAAACTGGGGACATGCTGACTGCCATCTACTGTAGGTAATACACTGACTATGGATAGGTACCTTATACAACCCCACTTAAAAAACAAAACAAAACCCAAAAATCCCTTTAATAGTGATATTAACATCTTTATGGCTAAAATCATCTGATCATCTTGATTTTTCTGTTGGAAGTTACAGGTGCTAACTTTTCTCTCATGTGCATCTCCCTCAAGCTCTACATTTACACGTCTCACCAGGGTCTGCTTTAAAAGAAAACACTGCTCCTTCAAACAATACCCAGCTAATCTCAGGAAGAAAAAGAAACCCTTGAACGAAAGAGAGAGGGGCACTGTTGTTTCATTAATATGCCCCTGAGAGTACGGTGGCAGTCGCAGAAGAATGAGAGGGGGGTTATCAGCCCTCATCTGTGAGGAAAGCTCCCCCCCTTTTCCCTCGTCTCTCACTAGACTGTACGTCCATCAGGCCTCATTACTCTAATGGTAGTGGCAGTGATTAAGGCTTCCTGGCTGCAGACCCCTTTGTTTGTTCGCTTGTGTTTCCCCTCCATAAAGACAGTCTTCAGGATGCCTGTGGCCCAGCTCCCCCTCCTCTTGCGGGGATGCAGTGCTGGCTGGCAGACCCCCTTGGACCTTGGAGTTATCGCGGGATGGGGGGGTTGGGACAGGTTATCACATTTGAAGAGGAGAAAGCCAGGAACTGCTTGGGTCCTGCACACACACTGATAATATGGTTAGTGAAGGTATTTAGCTGCAACAATGCACTTCTTGGATTCTCCTCCAGTCACTTATTATGTGGCTGCGCACTGTATATGCAAGTGTGCTACAATATATGCATACACACACAGCTGCTAATAAATAAATGCAATATACAACAATAGTTTGTACATAAATGCATGCAAACATTTAGCGCACAAATCAAATAGGGCAAAAAATTGGAAAACAGCTATCCATTGAATAAGAATAACGTTAATGCAAAAATACCTAAATAAACGATAAGTCCTGTCCTATTTCCATGGAGTCCTCCTCTGTTTTGGTTCATAAACTGAAAAACTTCTGTTCAAGTTCAGACCAGGACATTTGTTGCAGGTCACCCTCCCCACGCTTTCCATTTCCTTTCCCCACTCCTTTTTATCTGTAAACTATCCAATAAAACACAAAATGACCTAAACAGCATTTTGGTTTTAATCCTGTTATCATTTAAACATGAATAGGACTCCCAGGAGTCAACAGTGCAACAGGAACCAGTACCACCTGACCCCATCGCCATCCACTACGTGAAGGGGAAAGTGTAGACGTTCATTGTTCTTTGTAAGACATTACTAAAGCAATCATGTCTCTGGTCTCAGTCAAGTGTGCAGTGATGTGAGGCACTCTGTCTGGCCTTCTTCAGTTTCACTCAATTCAGTCTTCTTTCTCGCTGCTTCATTCATAATGGATAGCTCTTTGGGTTGCTGTCACCAAGAGTCTATCAATGACTGAAAATCCAGCTATGGATCTAACAGACAGCAGTAGTCACTTACAGACATCAAATCCACCTCTTGTCGTGTTCATTGTGAAGACAGATTAAGTAAAAACTCGAACACACAATTTTACAAACTTACTAAAACTGCAACTAACAATTATTTTAATTAACATTTTTTTCTTAAACTAGAATGACTGCCTCTCAGTTGTATGCCTTTGACAACCATTCAAGGAATAAAATATTAAGTGTATTTTTTGGCAAAATTAAAGACATCACTATATTGACATGTATGATTTCAGTTAATAATTTCCAACGAGAAACATGCTGTCTTCACTTAGAGACTATTTTAGAGAGGAGGACAAAGGAGTAACAAATGTCCTGGAGAGTCCAGAACATTTGTATACAATTTGAAGAAGTTCTCTCAAGGTGTTTTTTCAAGCCTGATTACTTTTACACATAGTTGACATGTATGGCTGTAACACTGAACGCATTAACAAGAAGGAAATAAAATAAAATACAAAAAAGAATACATGCTATTTTGTATTTAATGACAGTAGATCTCAGGTACAAGAAAATCAGGCCCAGACATCAGGTGCAGTCTTGCCCAATAAGAGGCCTAAAATGTAACTGTCTCTTAGAAATGCTCACTGTGGCGTGCACCCACAACACCTCAGGAGAGCCATCAGCTGCCAGACGCTAAAAACTTCAAAAAATGATGACCATGCAGAACAATGGCTGTCACGGGAGGCCATCAAAAAACAACACGTACACAGAAAGCAAGTAAACAGGCACAATACGTACACAACGACCATGTGTAAACAAAGAGCGGTATCTGTTTGTCCCACATCTGAGCTGTGAGCGGCAGAGCTGAGGACCTGTGCACAGCTGTTCTCCCCGTGCTGTCAGTGGGCCTCACCAGGCTGGGCCCGTCCCAGAGGCCTGTACTGGGAGGCCTGCACACAGTCTGACATCTGGACTGCACAGGAGGGACGGATCATTCCCATTCTGTTTTTTTTTTTCGTCTTACTGCCTCTTGTTCTGTATCACTCCATCTATCTCTGTCTCTGTTTGTAACTCCCACTCTCTTCCTCCCTCTTCTCTCTATCCTTCCGTGGAAGGGTCCACAGGTCGCAGTCACATGGGAGAGGATGATGAACAGCTCTACAACTGAGCCAGCTGACTCTTTAGCAGCAAGACTGTCCCCTTGTTCCCTTCATCCTCTCCTCTTCCTCACTTCCTTCTCCTCACATCTCCTCAGCTCACCTCATTTCAATGGCACGACTATTGAGTGAAGGAGCTGAGGGACACGTGCATGTGCAGCCTCAGAGGAGAGTCACATGAACGGTGACACATCACAACAACCTTCAGGTCATTAATCAGCGCTGGGTGTCACAGTGTGTTAATTTCATGAATGGAAAACACCATCCACTCCACTCAAATTTGTGTTTGTCTTTTCTGGGATACAATACAGTAAATATAAGTAGCATTTCTCTCTTATTATATTAAAATAAGAGCACCTTCGAACAGAAGTTAAGAGCTACATAATAGCATGGATGCCCTTTGTGGAGGCAAAGTAGTGATTAATGATATTCAGATCTTTGTCCTTTATTGACCTCTTTGTAAAGGTGCACAGTCCTCAGCCTACATCTTGGCTTCACCTAATGAGCTCAGCATCACCGGCTACTGACTTTGTTTTCACTCTTATAAGAGACAGAACTTATGCTTAAGCCTCTGAAATGCTTTAAAGAGCTGCCATAACCTTCTGTTATTCTTCTAGTTCTTTGTTCTTGTCTCTTGCTTGATAAGGCATGCCAGCCGCCAAGGTCATGGAGACAGGAGTGAGGAGAAGAAGGGGGGGGCTGGGGGGTATTTCTCTGGTGTAAATGAATAGTTCTATCTCTCTCTAGATGAAGAGGAAGAACCTCATCAAAATGTTGTCTCTTCCCTTCACAAAATGAGACCACATTCAAGTCAGATGAATGAGAATTGTCACGCGCAAAATCATAATTACAAGCCCACATATTCCCTCCAGCACTGGGGAACGACTTTATCAGGCACCCATTGGTCTGTTCTTGTGCGTTAGCTAGGGGAGGATCCTCTAAGCCTTTCTCTTGTCTGCAATCTGCGATTGTTGTATTCCAAGGGGGGTATCGGGGCTGAAAGGACCGAATTTAACAAACCTAATTATCATGCCTTAATTAGTATCAGGGGTAAACCTCGGTGGGACACCTGCAGACTTAATTTATATCCTGACAAGCCAGGAACAAGTGTTAATGTGCCGTATTTATGATAATGCCCCAAAGTGTGCAGGAGGAGCAGGAGGAAGCTCACCTCAACTCTTCCAGAACAATGTGAGAGGCAGGTAATTACAGGGAAAGGGTCTGAAGTGCTCAGGGATCAGCTCAGTCCCAATGTTGATACACAGCAATAAAATAACAGCATGTGCTGTCTATGGCATAGAGATGACTTCATAACAGGGCCCTGAGTTGTTTGTATCTTGGAAGATTAACAAGGTAAAAAGATAAAACCTCTTAATTTTGCAGATTTCTAGTCATACACACTGAGGACAAATGAACTAGAAAGATAAAAAAGAAAGAATAAAAAAAAAAAAAAACTAGGCATCACTTCCAACTGTCTGTGTACAGTGTTATGCAATTATAAGGGCCCCGCATTGTCTAAGACCTCAGCTGAGAAATGCTAGCCTTCACAGAAAATTCTGCTACCACAAATAAATGGGACAATTGTTGTCCTATTAGTCAAAAATAGATGTGCCGTTTGTCTGTTGTGCTACCACAAGCATACCTTTGCAATCGAAAAAATAGGTTAGCAGGGCGGGGATGAAACCTGGAAAATTGTGCATGTTGTGTACAGTGGCTCTATGCACTGCTGTAAACCACTACAGACTTCCGTCAAGCCTCGTCAACACTCTCTGCAAAGAAAAAAAACGGAGACTAGACTATAGAGGTCATACAGAGCTGTGTCGAAATGTTAAAATGTCTAAAAAGGTTTAAATGATTTATGATGTAGGATAAAGTTTACTGAGAAACAAAAAACACAACACTGATTAAAATATGCAGTTCAACATTCTGGCAAAAATGATGTATTTTATGGCTTTATCTGGCACACACACTGCAAGAGAAATCTGCTCTTTTTGTCTTGTAAAATATTAACATTTAACATTTTTATGCTACAAGTGCCTTTATTCTTTCACAAGCTGGGACTCAACGATGAGATGAAAACCTCACCAACAGGTCAATGAAGAAGTCAGCCTGGTGTCAGTGTTTTAGTCAAAGTCTTCTGACTACGATGCCATTCAATTTTAGTCATATTTTAATCATCTGAATTGTTTTAGTTTTTGTGGACTAATTATCCTAAGTAAATATGACGGGCGCTCCTGGATATTATAGTGAAATATAAAACAGACACTCACTATGGGGTCTAGAGGGTTAAACTGTAATTCATTATTTAAATGTTTCTCTAGAATTTCCAAACTCATGCACCTGGAGGAAAGATCCATTAGCCTGTAACACTAATATTAGGTTTACCACATTTCTGCTACAAACATCTAAGCATGTTTACCTTTACATGAATTTCGGAATGACTGCAAATTTTTACCGGTGATCGTGGCAAAACACGCTTGTTCTCTTTGACATCAAGTGTGAAATTTATTCAAATTCTACTCATTCTCACAAACACTGGTATTTCCGTACAGTTTTTGAGACACGCAGTAAGTAAGGTTTAGCTTTAAACGCAGATTTAAAATTGACCTATACACCTTTACTCTTTCTCATAAATGGGGTTTGACACGTATCTTAAAAAACAACAATGTGTGACGCACATTACAAATCGCGTGCGTGCACACTTTGAAGTCAGTCATGTGTGGGATCTGGTAGTACAGTCATTATTCCTCTTTAACATTTCACATTTTATTAATGGGAGGAAGATGTTGCCCTTCAATATGTTCAGAATAGATCGGTGCTTTCCCTTTACCCTGTACTACGTCACTTTTTTGGGCGAGAAAAGGAAGATTTGTCTTCTTCTCAGCTTGACTTCCTGTCCTCGTCACGTTTGTAGAGCCGTGGGTTGGCTCATGCTTCACCCTTCAACTGGACCACATAAAAGTGAGTGCTGTAATATGTTTTCACATGCCGTGGGTTGACCTACTTCTTAGATGTTTGTTTTAAAACCCAAACTATAAATCAGTCTTTTAGGGCAAGAAAGGCATGTGTGGAAATACTAAAAATGACTTTCATTATGATTCATTATGTTCAGTGTGTAATGCATAATGGTGTATAATGACTGTTTTGACATTTTTTGAAGTGTCATCTACCTCCTTTCATGTGATCTTTTAAGAGCTCGTTGATGAATTTCGTCCTCATGTGATCCCCATGTTTCAATGTTTTGGAACACAGTGTTACATAGAACAGTTCCTTACTGGTCATTCTAGTTTTTTGGTGTGAAATCCAAGAAAATTCTTAGTCCTAACAAAGTCGTACATCTGGCCCTAACTGTCCTCGCTCAAAGTTGGTGTCTCTTTTCCTGGGCAGGAAAATAGATGCCCCGGAACTCTGGATGATCCATCATACACTGAAAGCAGAGGTCATCAGAGAGATGATCACAAGTAAGTGTGTGTGTGTGGTGTGGTTTGGTTCTGTGTGTGGGATTTGTGTGTGTGTGTGTGTGTGTGTGTGTGTGTGAAGGGTTTG
>JAJHUR010085507.1:103051-117094 GCA_027495735.1 Lutjanus campechanus
TGGGGGGGTGGGGGGGGGTGGGGGTTGGGGGGGGGGGGGGGGGGGGGGGGGGGGGGGGGGGGGGGGCTGTTTGTGAAGGTATTTTGCTTTCCACATTGTGGAAAAGCTAAATACAGAAGGTTTTTCTAAGCATCTAAACCACCAAAACCCCAAACTGGGGTTTGGCTTTCAGTCTTAAACTGTTTTTGTGGAAAATTATGTAATTTACATGTCGAGGGTATTTGTTTGTTAAACCCAGTCTATATTTCCAAGAGCCAAAATCAATTTACTTAAATTACTGCACTAAGCACTGTAATTGTGCAGGTAATGAAACAACTGTGAATCATAATGGATGTTTTCTCAAAAGATTTATGCATTTCATGTTTGTCTGACTGCTGCTATCTAACAGATTGTCACTGATTGAGATGTTTAGCCTTTTATTGCAGGTTGGTATGTTAAAACAGAGCGTGCCTTCTGTCGCTGACTTCCAAGGATGAATTGTGATTCAGTTGTTTGTTATTATTAAAATCAACTACGCTCATTATTTTGTACTTTTGTTTTTATTGTTTTTCTTTTGCACTCTTGTTGAGAGACCTCATATTTCAAGGTTTGAGGGGCAATCAATTTCATAAAATCCTGCTCAGTTTATCAAGTTCAACTTGCAAATGAGCATGACCGTAAAATGCAGATGAATTTTTGATCATAATCAATAACAAGGTAGCCAGTTTCACTTAAAGGTTAAGTGTGTAAGATTTACAGGGGTTTATTGGCAGAATATGACAGGAATGGAATATAATATTCATAAGTACGTTGTCATTTCTGTATCGCCTGAATCACCTGAAAATATGAGTTGTTGTTTTTTTGTTTTTGTTTTTTTACCTTCTAGCAGTGGTTCAATATTGTCAAAAATTAACATAATACATAATTGAATCTAGTCTTTAAAAAGATTATTTACCTTTGGTAAGTGTCTGTTTTCTGTTAGAGTAGGCTTATAACCGCTCATCCTTGCCAAAAGAATAATAATGAATTATGATTTATGAGAGATTGTACAGATGTGGGCGCCTTGTGTTTTTACTATTTTTGAATGAGGACCAAAAATAATATTTTTAAATAGTTTTGTATACAGAGTTTTGCATAAATTGTGATTTTAGTTGATATGTGCAACTCTTATCTAATTTTGACAACTTCAGAGTAGACGAAGCCTTGTGGACCTCTGTCTTTTTTGATGCCCCCCTGAAGGGGGCCCGGACCCCAGGTTGGGGACCAATGACTTAGAATGAGCCATTTACGGGGTGGGTCCCATTTCATGGAGGCTGCCAAGTTTCTATTTTTACAGGAGCAAACACATTAAATGCTGGCTCAAGAGCAGGTCTTTTGTGTTTTTTTGTGGCCACTGTAGGTTCTCAGCTCACCACTAGATGTCACTGAATCCTACACACTGGTCCTTTAAAAGTATGTAACAAAAATGTCCCTCTTTTTTTTTTTTTTTTTATCTCTGAGGCTTTATATTCTATAAACTGGTGTATTTTTCTTCACAGCTGATGATGTAATGGTTCTCTGACTTCTTTTTGGCATGCACCCTTTAGAAGCCTACAAAAGTTCACACCCCCACCACACAACTTTTTATCAGTCATTAACATGGATGGAGGATGCAACTAAGAAAAAATCCAAGTTTAATTCTAAGCAGATAAAGGTCAGCATAACATCAGCAAACTTTTGTTTGTTTTTGTTTGTTTATATTTATATGTATTATATTTGTTTGGTTATTTTTTATTCACGTATTTTTTCATTGACATCTACGTCCCATCCTCTATGCACCATCAGTGGGACCTGCCCCACAGTTTGAGAACCACTGCTGCAATCAGTGAAGTGAAATTTCTGTCACTAACATGAAGCAGAGCGCGACTTTCCTTCCCAGAAGTTTGGTTATAAGTTTGCTTCTTGCCCACACTCGTCAAACTGGCATCTATGGTTTGCTTTTCTTCCCATGGAGTTACACTCTGTGTGGGCCATTAAGCTATTTGTTTGCCTCTTGTTGTAAAATGTGTTATTTTCTTGCCCTTTTTATTGAGTAACCTAACTGTTGCTTGTTATTTCTACCACATTAAACTCTGAGTGTGAATACTGAAAGTCTTCTGTTTTGACTGAAGACAGCAGCCGACCTCATAGCCTTTCTGTTCAGTTGCTGCTGTTTGAGGTTGTTTTGAGCTGAAGGTGTTGCTACATGAGATTACACTTCCTGTAACCTTCTGTGCACCGTCTTTGTGGAGCAGCAGTGTTTATGCCAGTATCAGGTATTGACAGGTAGCTGTGAGGCCCGGCCCCGGGAGCTCTTCGGGCAGATTGTGAGCAACAGAAAAGCTGGATTGAGTAATCAGGCTGTTGGCAGGCAGACAGAAGCCCTCCAGTCCAGCTGAACTGCTTTAAAAGCCCTATCTGCTGTTGTTCCCCCCTCTGCGCTGGCAGCTTATCACCCAGACAGATTTCAGAGGCCTTGAACCGTGCAGAGAGTCCATCCACGTGTGAGAAAGCCCAGGCTCTCGCTCAGACAACATGACCCCCTGCCTTGGAGAGATGGAGATAACTCTTCGGCCCGCGTCACCGTGAGAAAAAACAAAACCCCACCATCTCTTCGGCTTCTGTTAGTGTCATCCACATGTCTGGGAGACGGGAGGGAGGATTGTCTCTCCAAACACAAGTGAGGAAGTTTACAGTCTCTGCCTGGGGCTGTTAGAGATGATCCCTCGGGGAATGGAGCCAAGATCATGATCACTCCTCCACATGACTGGTTCCATGTCAATAGTATACACACATGGGTGCGCACACAGAATTTCTCTCTCTCTGCCTCACACACACACAACATACATGTGCTCTCAACACCTGCCCTCTGAAGGCGCTCTCAGTTAATCTCAACATTAATTATTGACTCTGAGTTTAATTTGAAAGTCAGACGCACTGTAAGCCAGGGGACACTGCTTTAAATAATGTATACGGCCCATTCAGAGGTAATCATATTGTCATTGATTAATATACATTGGTGCTGTGGAGCATACCTGATGTGTGTGGGAGCCAGGCACCGGGTATGATAAAACTTGGCGCTGAGAGCTGGTGTCAGGCCGGGAGCATCTCTAGGGCCCCGTCCTCCTTGTCTGATGTTTCAATCACAGCTTAGGAGCTGTGATGCATGGAGGCATACACTATCAACTGACTGGATAACATGAGGAGCCCCAGAGAATCACCACTGCCAGAGAAAGAAAAGGTTGGAGAGGAAAAAGAAATGCGATTGGGCAGACAGAGAGGGAGACAAAATCAAAGCAAGAGAGGTGAAAATGTGGAGAAAGAGTCAGAATAAATCAAATACATATTTCCAATGAAGTTAAAATGAATTCACTTGAATCTTTTGTGAATAGAGTGCCTAGTGGAGGGACGTAACAATACCAAAAACTCAAGGTACAATAATACCACAATAAAAAGCCCACAATGCAATATTAACTGTGATTTGAAACACAAAAATATGATGACTTTAAAAAATGCACTTCATGAAAGTTATTACAAAGAACTTTCATAAAGTTGATTCTGGAAGCCACTGTGGCCAAAGGCTGTAGCGTTTCCTCCATAATTACCACAAAAAAATACCATCAAAAACAAAATGATCTAAAGGAAAATCTCGTCTAGCTTCTTTTTAGCTGGCTAACAAACCAGTCACTGTAAATGTACATTAAAATGTAAATACAGGCTTGTTTCAATTCTGATGTGTTCAGGATTTCAGAGCATTTCTACATTAAAATGTCTAAAAACACAAGACATATGTTTCATATTTTGTTGAGTTGTGCACTTAAATTATTCAAAATATTTTGACTTTAAGTATTGCGATTTTTTATATGACTCCTGAATTGTTTTCTTTAAAGAATTAATTAGAACTTAGTCTGTTAGCTCGATGGTGACATATAATTGGAATTTCCATTAATGTGCTAGCGGAAATTATCACTGCAATTGCAGTAATATTACCTTAACAAACGGATCCATTTTGCGTCATATGCTTAACATAAAACAACATGCATGCTCATAGTCAGAGGCATCCTCTGCTCTGTGGAAACAAACTAAGGCTGCTGATTTCACAGTTAACACGATCCGCTACTCTGAATTTAACACTCAACATTAAAGAGCTACAACAATCCGAAAGGATCAAAACTCACATTTCAGCTGTGTGCCATTTTCACAGCCTCTATTAATTTTGGCCTAAAACCTTATCTTTCATCTTTTTTATTACTATTTTAACACCACCTTATTGAGCAGGCACAGCTAAATGTTTATTTCAAAAAGTCTTTTGCTCACTAATTTTATATCCACTCTGGCACTGATGCTGCTGAAATAAAACTGACGTGCAATATTTTTGGAAATTTTTTTTAAAAAAATCGCAAAAATATATAAAAATATTGCATCATAATACCTGTAATACTAAAGAATAACAATACCTGTTGAATCGGCCCCCAAGTATCATGATAGCATCGCATAGGGCGATAAGTCTATTGTCCCAGTCCCCATATTGAGTCTTTTTTTGAAAATTGTGATATTTGATACTTTGTTACATTCCTTGTGGCTGGTAAAAACTACCCTGCCCATTAGGGAAAGAATGACAGGAGCAACAACAAAACATTCTAGTTACTGTACACACAAGGATGAGCTGCATGAAGTATCCCTGAGCTGACACACTGAGGCTGAGGGATTGGGGTGGTAATGAATTCCCACACTCTCACACTCCTGTTGACACCCAGATGCAGATGCCATGTCACCCTAAGTTTAGTTTAGACAAACACAGATCTGCCCGGAGAGGAGCGAGGAGCCGCGGCTGCTCCCCGCGATGAAAAATTCATACACCCGTTGTTACCTCGACGCCATTCAGAGAGCACAGAGTTCAAAAACATGAACCAATTACAGTCGAAAACTCAACTGTCTGGACACAACACATGCATTTTGATAGACGTAAAGTTAGACACACTCAAACCAATAAAGAGCCATGCTACTCTCTCTCTCTCCCTCTCTCTCCCTCTCCCTCCCTCTCCCTCTCTCTCTCTCTCTCACACACACACACACACACACACACACAATCTCTATCGGATAGGTAAACAAATCCTGTCCAAGACTCTCCTCCTTCAGGAGATTGTGAAAGCTTTGGCAAGCTTGAGTGAATATGTTGTTTTTGTTAATACATAAAGATTAGGGAAACAGTCTCTAGGCTCCTCTCCCTCATTCTCTCTTTCCCTCTCCCCTCTCCTTTCATCCTCCCCCACCTTCTCTGAGTCTGGCAGGAGAGGTGGTCTTGTCAGACAGCTTCTCTCCCACGTACCTCTCTCCGCTCTGAGAGGTGTGGAGCAAACAGGCTGAATGCTGGGAGGCTTCTGTCTCTCTTTCTTAAAACCTTTTGGCTGCTGGAAAATACTCTCTGACAGCAGGCCTATGTGTTCTGCTGTATGTTTGACAGGAGAGGAAGAACAGCCTGCACCAGATACAAAATACCACCACAGGCAGATGCTTAGCCAATCTGAGAAAGCCCTCATGGGTTTGAGTAAGAAACAATATTCTACAACTGAAGAGGGACAGTCAGTTATGTGTGGTTTATTCAAGACTGTTTACGGGGCTTTTTCTGCTTCCCAACCGCAGTGATATGATACTGAGTAAGTAATGGGGAAATGGTGACCTAACCGAAGGGTGTGGTTAAAAGAACGCTCGCTTATCTCGATCTTGTGGTATTGCTGGAGTGCAGGTATGTGTAAGAAGGAGCATGTATATGTAGAGCATCAGAGAGGAGGCCTTATTTCTCTTCATCAGATATATTTGCTGGAGACGCAGCGACAGGGACAACTGCAGATAAGGACTGACTCACTGAAGACATAGAACATAAAACACTCATGCATGTCATTTAACCTCGTCTGTCAACTTTTTTTTATCTTCATCTGCTTTCAGAGAGGAGAAAGAGTGCCAAATGTTCAAAAAACTGGTCACTCTTTATAATACACGACACTGCTCTGTCCACACCTACACAGGTAATTTTAAAAACAGCTTTTTCTATTCATTTGGGCCTTTGGTCCACACACAGCAACAGCATTTTAGGTCACCAAAAACAGAGCTTTTTGAAAACTCCTAACAAGTTTAAGATACTTAAAAACTCTGTATTCAGTGCTGTTGTGCAGACTACCGTTTTTGGGTTGTAACCCATCTCTGTCTCTGAGTGCCAGCCACTGTCTCCTTCGCTTGACATCAGTGTGTGCTGTCAAGTCCCCAGTTACCCTGTTTGCTTACATGAGGGGCAGTTTTGTGGAGGACGATGATGGCAGCAAACATTTTAATGATCGAACTGATCAGCCTCAGTGAAAGACTACGCCCGCATGTGGAAGGAGCAACAATAAAATGAAGCCCATGGATACCCACTGCACTATCTGTCTGTATGCAGACTGCATCAAAACACCAAGTACAGAGCCTGAAGTGAAGGATCTTATTGTCAGCCTTTATCAAACACACAGTATTGACTGCACATTGAAGAAAAACAACCCAAGTTAAATCTACAGGTTACATGGACAGAAAGGGGAAACTTTCTTTGAAGTGTTGTGTGACTGTTCAGTTCAAATCCATTTTATAGAATGGCCCAACTATAAGAGTATGTGACTATGTGGCTATAAGCATGAACTCAGAGTATGTTTTGATATCATGGAGTATTTGAGTCTGTACATTGACAGAATGGATGTCATAAAACATACATGATGAAGGACGTAAATGGACATTAAAAGTACAATAATGGAAAAATAGAGATAAAACCATGTGCTGTTGAAATGTTGTGTTAGAAAGAGCCTTATTCTGGAGAATACTGTGAACAGCAGTTGTGTTTCTCTGCCTCATCATTACAGTCTGCTTCTTGTTCATAAGAACATATTTCTAGTTTTGTCTCATTTGACACAAAACATGGCTTCTTGCATGTTATTATTAGGGATGCACCGATTCCAATTTTCTTGGTCGATTCCGATTTCAGATTTTATTTAAGGATCTGACCTGCCGATTCTGATTTTGGCTGATTCAGATTTTCAGTCTTTCTAAGAAATATAATTGACAGCATTCACAAAACATTTTTGCAGCTTTTCTTGTAAAACTAAATTGGATGTTCATAATAAAACACTGACTATTAAATAATTTATATATTTTCTCCAAAAGTGCTCCAGATTACAGCCAGGCCTTATTATAAGATTAAATTAATATTATGTACCAGAGGAAACGCGATCTTGCAAGATTTCGCAGGACACGTTTTCACGTGATCTTGTGTAGAAGCTGATGTAAACAAACTGGAGACTGAAGCGGTGCAACAGTTTGCTGTAGTTAAACTTTGCAGTGAGAAAAACAGAAGAAGAAGTTTAACGAGTGTGGATGAGAAAATGTTTGAGGAGACACATCAACACAGGTTGTTTATTCTTCAGCCAGAACAGGAGGTGAGATTTTAACTGTCAGTCTGTGAACAGCAGTCTGCTGCTGGCTAACATTAGCATGAAGAGCTACAAAGTTTACCGCTGTTTGGCGACACCGTGAGCTGTTCTGTCTCGCTGTAGACTGTCTGTCTTCCCTTTATCCTGTCCTTGGAGTCTGTCGCTAACACTGATTTCATGCAAGCATGAAATCAGTGTTAGCGACAGACTATTATGCTGTTCACTATTATGTCTGAGTGTGTGCTGTTATGATCAGCACTGTGGTGGGTGTGACATTACGGCCAGTGTGTGCTGCGTGCATGACGCGACCATTGTGCAGAGTATGTGTGCGAATATGACAGGCACAGAATCGGATATGTGGCGCTGACCGGCCGGTCACCGGTCAGGGCTGGTCATGCTGAAAACCGGCTGGTTCCGGTCTCTGGCCGGTCAATCAGTGCATCCCTAGTTATTATTGTACTGTACTGTACTGTAAAATAAAGTGTGACCCAAAAAACGTGAAAACGTTTTTCATAGTCCCATGGACAGAACATTAATCAGTAGGTAAATTGCTCATAGTAGGAAAAACAATGACGGTAACTCCACCTGCAAGTCAGACTTCAAAAAGATTGCAGTGGTCAACCAAGTCTCCCTCTAATTTTCATCTCTCAACAGGCCTATGAGCCACTCCAGTCAGCCCCTAAAGGAAAGCTTTTTATCATCCAAATTGAGGAGGAGAGAAAGGCCAAATCACATCAGAGGCAACACCAGCTGCACATAAAGAAGTTCTCCACTGAACAATGGAGCTGCCATGAGCACCACCTCTGTCTCCCAGCTGAGCCACGCAGCCAGAGCTTAACCAATCATTGGGGTCAGAGCAGCCGCATGGATGACCAAAGTGCAGCCACCATAATCTAATTGTCATTGTATTGCCTTCCAATGTAAAAGGCATCTCTTTTCAGTATCATGGAGGGATTGGAGTGTAGATGAATAGGTCTGAGGCTTGTGTATGCGACTTTAAACTGATTTAAAGCAGTCTAGTATAGTATTAAGATGCACTTTGGAGTAGTGGTGTTATTCAGGCTTCACAATGGAGCTCTGCTGGAATGATGCACCACCGCAGTAATCAAAGCCCAACATCTCCATCTAATCCCAATTCAGCGGTATGTTTACACAAACTAACACAATGACAAGAATATGCTTAAGAGTAGAAGTTGTCAGATTTATTTTTTCTCAAGTGCTTATTAGAAAAATGTGGAAACTTAAAGGGGAGCTCTGGGATTTTTCATCAGGCCTGAGACTAATTTAGTCTTCAGTCTCTCATTTTTTCTTTGTCTTCCTTTTTGCCTTTTCAAGTGTGCTGTACACGCTGTTATCCTTTTCTAAAAAAGGATTTTTGTTTTCACAAAAAGTTGCTTTGCCATAAAAATGATTACTTCTATTAAAGGGTAACTTTGGGATTTTTCAACCTACACCGTATTTTCACATGTTTTTGTGTCTAAGTGACTAATATGGAATGCAACTTTTGAAACTGGCCCAGTATCGAAGGAGAGGGCTCCAGCCACCAGAGGCACAACTGATCTACAACATAATCCTTCCTGGCAAAGTAAGTCCACTAGAAGTGTTATTTTTGCCACTGACAGGCTCAGAGTAGTATTATAAGTGTCTGACAACATTATGGAAAGAGAGACCCCTTGAGTAAGATATGTTTTGTTTAACCAAAAACAGCTGTGTTATTGCTCTTGCTAAACTAATGAGACTCCTTTTGCAAAATTGTAATTTTAACATCGTCATCCTTGTTTTCATTCAAACTTGACAGCAACAAAATAAAACTCACCAGAAATACCTTGGCAACTCTGGTTGTGTGGTCAAAATAAACCATTTATTCATGGCGCTAGACGTGAAAATGTCAGGAGAGGAGTGAGACTTAGTTTAGACATCAGAGAAGCAGCGGGTGGAACTGCTACAGCCAAAAAACGCCTCTATCTGTGTCATACACACACACAAAAAAAAAAGCAATGTGACCCTGTCAATGGCAAAAACAAGCACTTTTAGTTGATGTAATTTTACAGTGTGCAGTTGCCCAGAAGGAATACACTGTAGCTTAATTTCACTTTTGCAAGCTGCAGCACTATTCCTCAACACTGGACAAATTTCAGAAATTAATTAGTCACTTAGACACAAAAAAATGGGAAAATATGGTCCAAGTTGGAAAAAAAAAACGAAGTTACCCTTTCACAAAAGTAATCATACGGCAAAGCAACTTTTATTTATTTAAAAAATTGAGAAAACAATTCTTTTTGTAAAAGAATAGCAAACACAACACAAGAAAAAGCAAAGAGAAAGACAAATAAAAGACAAAGGAAGAAAAGACAGAGAGGGGGAGAGACAAAGAGAGACAAAGAGAACGACCAAAGTATCCAAATTAATCTCAGGTCATGATTCAAGGTCATTTGTGGAAAGAGGTGTAAGAGGTGTCTCTGTGTCTGTTCTTTCTACCTATCCCTGGGCCTTTTTACAGCTGAGCTTCTCTTTGTGGGGTGGGGGTGGGGTGATTGGTCACTCTCTTTATCTCTTTCTGAAGCGGTTTAATCTTATTCAGCATGGTACATATTAAACCCTCTCCATGATTAAATATGAAAAGAAGAACATTCCTTTAGCTAATTTCAACATGATGACTTGTTAGACTATCGAGATTAATTAAATATTTTGTGATGTTTTAATTTTCTTGATAATATTGACCGGTCAAACTGTACAACTCTTAACCAAGCCAAGGCACTTTCTAAAAGTGGATTATTGGATACAGTAAATACTTTTTGAAAATTTATAATCATGATGAGTCTTCTAGTGATTTTTTGAGGGTCTGCTGGACACACCATCCATACAATTACTCCATCTTTCACTCATTGGTTTGCTTCCCCTACCCCTTTTATTTATGCAGATGGATATTGTTTTATTTACAAGTCAGTAAAGTGCAGTCACATGTTGGACAAAGCAACAGTGTCAGTCGACTCTCATATCTCTCAGAAGTAGGCACACGTATTTATAACACCCTGCGACGGTGATGCCAGCATCCATCTACACTTAGCTGCAGCCTCCTCCTTCATTAGCCAATGGCACCTTTAGCTTATGGTCAGAGCTGCAGCGGTGTCTATAGTGTAATGAAATTTACGAAGAAGAGCCACTTGGTATGCCAGCGATGCGGCAGCAGGTCCCCATGCTCAGTGAAAACCACACGCTTGCTTTTATAGATTGCATAATGGCTTGCATGAAAATGGTTTCACACTAACATAAATCAAATGTCAAAATACAACCGGAGCAAGACAATTCCCGTGGTGCACACATGGACACACACACACACACCACACACACACACACACGATGGAGCACACACACACAAACGGCAGATACACATGCTCAGAAGAATCAGCCATCCAAAGAGCGCACAGTCCTGCTTATGCAGATACATGTAGTGCTTGATAGTATACATAATAATTTATTAAGAAATGTTAAATATTCATCAATATTAAATTAATCATTTATAGCAGATCTTTAAATTAAAGGGTGTCCTTGAAGTTTTAGATGTGAGGAGTGTCTAGCAAAGAGGCAATCCCCTGTGGACATTTTAAATCTCTGATGTACAACACTTGGACTGCTATTGTATAATGACTAGCCCACTTTGATATTGTCTCTCACACAGAAAAAACACACAAGCACAGAACAAATGTCCCTGTAAAAGTCATTAATTGCTAGTGCAATAATTAATGCTATCCCCATGTCTAGGAAATGGAAAACACTGTAACACTGCTGGAAAGCTGTGGGGCAGAAAGAAGAAGAAAAAAGTGTTTGGCTGTGAAGCTTTCACTGTTGTAAAATTTTGCAGTAGTGTCCATGAAACCAGAACTGTGCTGGTCACTTGAAGTAAACTGAGCTGAAACGATTAGTCACTTTACAGAAAAATAATTGCCAGCTCATTTGATAATTGATTAATGTTTTTTTCAAGTATAGCAAAATAGTGAACATATGCCACCAGTTTGGAGAAGCAGAGAAGAGAACCAGCAAGGGAGCTAAGCAATGAACTGCTGTGGACCGGGTCAGCAACAAAAAGTATTACAGCCACTTGAAATACGTCCAACCCCCCAAAGAAATTGTCATCATCAGTTTAAGTGTAAGGTATACTTTTAATACTTTCACTGCTTTACTTTGCCATCGGATAACTTTTTCTGGTACATAAAACTACCATTATATAAGTCAAATATCGCTCTCTCCAAATCAACAGAACTCCATTGGCGAAATCAGTAATTCTACCTTGCGGAACACAAGAGTTGCTCTACTGTTGCCTCAATCTGTTAGTTTGTCTGTGTTACTGCTTGACTTCAGCGAATCTTAACTATCCTTTTATAACAACAAAGTCACACAATAACACAAACAAACCAAAGGACAGAGGCAGCAGTAGACCAGCAACTCCCGTGTTCTGCAAAGTAAAATTACTGATTTCGCCTGTGAAGTTTGGTCAGCTTGGAGAGAGCAATATTTGGCTTATATAATAGTGGTTTCCCATTAGATAAGGCTGTCTGTGTAAATTGTTGAAAACATCCTAAATACAGCATACACTTAAAAGTGATGTGGTGTTTTTTAGGTGAACCGTTCTTAAGTGGCAAAAACACCTTTTGCTGCTGACCCCGCCCACAGCAGATCATTGTTTAGCCCCTTTCTTCTTCTCTGGGGGTGTGCCGACTGCCATCTACTAGAGGCAGTGACTATTAAATATGTACCTCAAACAACCCAACTTCAAATGATCTTAATAATCTTAACATATGCCATCAGTTTGGAGAAGCAGAGAAGAGAACCAGCACGGGAGCTAAGCAGTGAACTGCTGTGGACGGGGTCAGCAACAAAAGGTATTATAGCCACTTAAGAAAGATTTAAACAATCAGTGCAAATTCATCTTGTAATTTTCCAAGTCTCCCGAAGTAAAGTATATATCACTATCTTGATCAATACCACTATCGGAATGTATTTAATTACACAGCCTGGAAGAATTAAGTCATCACACTTAATACGTTTGCGTCCATGAAGGCAGAAGAGGGGAAGGACGCGGCTCTTTGCCAGGGCATGCCGGCTGGTGAGACTGCATGGGACACGCTGTTACACAGCAGCTTAGTGCCAACCACACCTGTGCCCACGCTGGCGCCACACTCTCCAGGGCACGCTGAGGTCACCTGGGTACTCTACCAGCCACACCTGTCCTTCTCCTCACCCTCTCACCCTCATATACTGAAGGTCCTTGTGGAAACCCCCACAGATGGAGCAACATACTGTACAGGATACATGCATGATCGGCTGGTTTGCGAAGGGCAGTTGCTATAGAAGCCATTCTCCTTCAAAGTCAGTCCAAGAGGAGTAGGATTTGCTACTTTTTCTAATTCCACTACATATCCAGAAATACTTTTCCCTTTCATTCTCTTCGTACCATTCCCCTTATCAGTTGAGCTAATGCCCTCAGGCAGGAGAGCAGTGAGTCAGGTCACCCCATCTGTATGGGTAAAAGCAAGGTTCAACACAGGGTTGGGCAAAAAGGCAGCTTATAAAAGATTATACTGCCATGATAGCAAATAATCAGGAGCTAATTCATTTTGTGGCCCTCTCATCGCGACCTAAGCCTCCTTATTAGGGGGCTTACATCTACTGATGAGGGTGCTTCTCCCCTCTTAAATTTAAACAGTGCATACCAGACAGAGGCAGCACACTAATATTAGATTTGGTGCTCACTTCTCCACCACTTGTAATAGTTGTGGATGATATAGAGTCAGATATATGTGCTAAATCCAGCGCCTAAAGGATTGAAAGGCCCGTTTGTGTGAGATCTGAGTGTTTCATCTAGATCTGATTATTTTATTGATAACAGCTAGTGGGTGGCAGGTCCTCAGATAAAAAGGCTTAGCTGCGATTCATTTCCCTTGTACAAATCCTTCCTCTCAGCGCAGGTCATATTTATTTTAAGTTTTTCATGCATCTACAGCAGCAAGTTGCTTAAACGTATTTAAAGGAACAATATTTAACAGTTGCACATCTAAAAATGAGTTCTGCAGTCCAAATAGCGAGTTGGAGACATAGACAATATATTAAATAGGCTGAAATCTGAAATGCAGTGGCTGTAACCTGGAGCACCTTTGGAGAAAATGTAAACAATACTTAATAGTGTTTTATTATGAACAACCAATTAACTTTTAACCCTTTAACTCCTAATACATAAACATATTGCTCAATTAATCGTCTAAAAGGTTATTAATGATTTCTTACGACTCTTAAACAGACACTTATTCTGCATTAATTTGACCAGCAAATAATATGAAACAGGCAAACATTAGAACACGACACCAAGGCTGTAGCACTGTCAAAGAAAAGAGTATTTCAGCTTAGCATGTTTCCTTAATCTCTGATGACATATCATGGTCACTTTATGATTTATTACAGTAAAGCTATCACAGATTTCTCCCTTAAAAAAATGATGAAGACTAATGGATAGCGCCTCTTTTTTACAAATCACAAAACTCCATATGTGTCCAGCTCTAATGAGTTCTTTTATCATTTCAATGACAAATTTTGAATTGTG
>JAJHUR010085508.1:0-73849 GCA_027495735.1 Lutjanus campechanus
AAAATAATAAGATTAAAAAGATTAAGAATAAGTATGGCGGATTGTAGACTACCACTAGATGAGTGTGTTGGCCAACCAAACTCTATTCATAAATACAGTAATTTTGCCCTGCATATTACTGTAAAACACTTAAATTTAAATTTGACAGAAACAAGATAAAACTCACCAAAACAATCTATGTTAGTCTTTTCACTGTACCAACAATCACAAACTTTCTTTTGGTCGATTATATATAGATATAATCGACCAAAACAACAAGATATAGATCTTTACATAGGATAATTGTTTGCTGCCGTATTACTGCTGAAAAAAAAATCTCATTTACATAACCTTTAAATACAGAAACACTTCTGTCACTGAGGGTTTCTCTCATGTTAAAGCAGGAAGCTTTGTGTAAAGCTTTATTCTCGTTGTATTCATATTTAGTCATGTTTGTGACTTACTGCCTCACACTCTGACGTGTCCAACATATCCTGTGTTTTTCTAGAAGTTATAGCAACTAGTGGTGAGCAGGAAACTAACCGTTACCTTGAATAAAATACAGATTTCTCTGGGTTTAACCATTGTTGGAAACATTTGGGATAACACCTCAACAAAATGTACAATGCATTTTTAGACATTTTAATGCAGAAATTTTGCATATTATAGCTTTAAGTCTTTGCGTTCTTTAAGACCCAATATTTCAAAGCTAGGATTGTTAACTGAGTGCACAGAAGTTAAAAAAGGAGTTCATCTGGTGCAACTTCAGAATTGCAGATTCAGTTGTGCATATCCTTCAGTTTTACTACTTACCTAAGGGCTTTGCTTCAGTTTTTTGTAATAGTAATAATACTCTTTTTTTCATTCAGTGATAAATAATTGAAGCAAAATCATTTTTCAATCCATAGATAAATTGTAATCATTTTTAAAAAAATATATTCCACAATCCTCTTTATTTTCTGTGCTGTTTCTCATATCAGGAGCCCAGCTTTTCCCATCACATGCCCACATTACGCAGCAAGCGAACCAGTTAACTCAATGGCTTTCTCACACTGCTGGAGGGATTGTGGCTTAATGTAACAGACCCAACTGCCAGTGATTTAAATCAGAAGCCCTGGGCACACAAAGGGAAGCCCTCTGCTCCAGTCGTTCAATTTACATTTATGTTTTATACATTTCCATGATGTTCCTATCAGAAGTGACAGCGTGCGAGTAGGGATTTAATGTTTTGCTCAAGAACACTTTAGACCCGGCCAATGCAGGGGGATTTGACATGTGAGCTTCCAATTATGATGCTATCTCAGTTAGCGCTAAACCATCCTGCTAAGCACACACTTTGGCCACATATCAGCAGAGCATGTGTTCCAGTGTCCCTCAAAGCCTGTATATATTATTTCCATTTGCAGGAAGCACCATGCATAACTGAGCAGGGCCTAAGGATAAAATTCTCACCCAATAATTGAGTGCATGGCGGGGTAAATGTCAAACTATTTGCAAGCCATTCGTGAGCTGTGGTATTCTTCTCTATTAGCCTAATGTGCCAGAGTTACTCATCTTGGCTTTGTGCAAATTCATATTGGATTTTTATTAAAACTCAAACCAACAGTAATAGATGTGCCTCTGGGATAGCTTTAAAAATCAATTTGCTAAACAGCACAAAATTACCCCCATAATTGTCTCCTTGGACCGCATTAGCCATCGAAGGTGATTCTCATTCGAATGTGAGTAAACTTTGCCTCATCGACCAAAACGCTCGCTCACTCTTGACTCCGGAGCCATGTGTTCCCCTCATTACTGTAACAACCCAAACAGACAAACGGGATCCTGGTGCACGCCGCTGACAGGAAAAAATCAGAACGCAGATCCTGCCTGTCAAACGGCCCTCCGGCGATTCCTGCTGCTAATGAAGTGAAATATTCTGGCATCTGAATTCCGAAATAGAGCTGTATATTTGGACACATGAATATGAATACAATCAGCTAGACTTGGCTCATTAATGAGGCAGGGAGAGCAACCAGCAGACAGGATTAATTAATTACAGAGTGACATTTATGGATAATAACCTTCTGGTGGATATCACGGCTAATGAATATGCATAAGACTATCAAAGGGGAAGCATCCAGCCAAGATGAAATATCTATATTCAGATCCATGATAGGGTTACTACCACGTCCTGTGAATCAGCAGCACCTCATGGTTTCAGACCAAGTGATGTTTTTTGAATGATTTTTTTCAGAACTTGCCACGTGATGAGGCAACATAACCGCCTCCTGGCAGGATTGTCCGGTGACTTCTGCAGCGCCGACTTTCAGAAATGATCAGTGTTTGAATTCCATAAGATACCTGCAGAGCTGAGCCTCGGTGTGGATGCTCTGGTGTTATAGGAGCAGCTGCAGTTGTAGAAGGAGCTAAGAACACTTGGAAGGAGTTTCTCTAAACTGGTACAAATGTCTACTTGGACTCAGGGATCAGATTTTGGTGGTCAAAGGTCAAAGTTTTGAGTAACTGTGGCCTACAGAATGGTCACCAGGCATGTATGAAATGATGAAGGACTCGTGAAATTATTTCCTATTTTTTTCTCTTTAATATCTTGACGAATATACACAGTGGTTTGGTGTTGTCATGATATTTTGCTGCACCGTTTCGACCAAGATACAGCAGCTATTTCTTTAATAACCCTAGTTTTCTAAGTCTGTTGTGACCAGTGCCAGCAATCAATGAGCAGGACTGCTTGTTGGGCGATATTGGATTAAGAGGATTTTTGCATTAATGTGATGAAGCACCTTATATGTCATGTACAGTATTTAATTAAGCGGTAAACAGCCATTCCCTTCTGGATATTTTGTCTATAAATAGCACCTCACATCCTCTTGTCAAAACTTTGCATCTCTTACAATTTGCAGTCACAAATTCTACACCTGGCTTTACCTCTCGCTGCTGGCTTTGTCACTTACTAGAGCCATAAATTCGACAAGAAACTTGCACATCAATAAGTCTTATTGACAGGTGTGTGGGATTTCTGCGCTGTTTGACAGATACAAGAGACTGAAGACAAGATATTTTGTCATCTGTGTCCACAGCAAAAATGTGTGACTACATAGACTGTATTCTTATACTTTAGATGTTTGTGTGCACATGTGCTCTCCATCCAGCAGTCAGTCTGTGCGGTAGTTTTTGAATGTTTTAGGGGCTTAAAACTGCTATAATCTGTATTTTGAAATGTATTACTTAAAAGTGAAAAGTGGACCCTTCAGCTCTGCAGAGCTTTATAGAATCTTTAAGTTCAGTCTTGTGGTTTGTGGCCTGCGAATTTACTGTTTTAGCTGACTCTCACCTTTATATTCAATGTTTTCAGGCACAGTAGACAAAAGAAGCAATTTGAAGACATCACTTTGGGCTCTTGGAAGGTGTGATGAGCTAATTTTCAGAATTTTTTATACTTTATAGTCTAAACAATTAGTTAGTCAATCATGAAAATAATGGACAGATTAGTCGATAATGACAATCATTGTTAGTTGCAGCCCTAAATGCTGAAAAGGTGATAACATGTCATTGTTATGTAGCCTTAAGTGGCCAAAAGAAAATCAGTTTTTGCAGGTTTAACCAAGTGGCAAATTCAATACATGACTGTGAGACACTCAGTATGAAGAGGAACCTTTTTACTGGAATTCCATTATAACATTTCCCCGTTTGTCAGAAAGGATGAGATCTTTGCCATAGTCAGTCTCCCTTCCTGCTGCTAGGCAACAATGGGATGAATACGTTTTAATACCGGCTATGGTTTGAGGCTCATAACGGGTGGAAAAGCTGTCCTCAACTTCCAGTAACTTTTGGGCAAAGGTTTAATCAGTTTAACAAGATTCAAGGTTGAGTTCATCGCGTGAACTGGAGAACAGCGCTTCCACTAATGCATTTCTGCCAGTGCACCGCACATAATTAACCATCACAGAGAGGCAACACCTTGTCAGTGCAGCAGATGGTAGATAAGAGCATGAAAATATTCGTTAGGAGCAAGGGGCTACTGTTGTCTCCATTGCTTGTACGACACATTTTCTTGCACAGGTCTTAATTGAATTCCCTATCAGAACATTAATGCGACACCCCAGCAGGTCAAACTAATTAAACAGGCATAATCAATAGGACTATACTATACGATCCATGTATAAGAAGAATCATCATTCTGAAGGTCAAATGAATTAACATCCCTGCCTCCTCTTTGCGGGATCTTTTGCCATAATGTCCAGGCTCCTGTGGCCGACTGGACGTTAAATTTAAAACTGAAGAGAGGGGACAGAGCGGTTTCAGTGTCCACACCAATGACCTTCTGCAAATGATGATTGATACTGCTCCCCTTATCTCATTGTCTCCTTCCTCTGCTGTATCAATCATCAACAAGAAATAATATGAAAAGATGTTCATTGCTCTTTGAGTCGGATAGAGGTTAAACAGAGGAATATGCATCAAAATGTCCAAAACCAAAAACATATTTCTGTCTACTGATGAAATAAGGCGCGGTTACTGGTTAGCTGCAGAGAAATTAATATCAATGTGTCTTAAATGATTTAAAGGAGCTCTATGTAAGAATTTTAGTTTAAAAACATTAAAAAATTAACATTTATCAACAGAATGTGAGGATATAGTATTTTTTGCAGTATGTCAAAGATGTCTATTCACTGTATTCAGAGATATCTACTGAAGTTAGTGTTGTTAAAGCCCAGCAACCAGCAATGGCTGAAATATTTGCACGGGTGTTTGAGTGTGTCCTGGAGTTTCCTCTGGGAGATGTCTGTAGATGATGAGTTTTCATTTTCTCGCCCAAACCATCTTCGGTAGTCTTTCCACTGATCCAACAATCAACAACTCTGGTTTGGTTGAAATAAATCCATAATTCATTGCGTTAGATGTGAAAATATTCTGGACTCGCCGATCACTGATAGCAGATTCATCCAATCACCCAATCCTAACTGAAGTTAGCATGTTAACCAGCTAGCTTTGGTCTGGCCTGGCCTGTCCTGTCTCATAATACTACTTTGTACCTCAAGAGGCAATAGTGAGTCACTGTAGCGTCCAACATGAAAGGATGTAGTACCACTATCTTGAGAGTAAAAATCCACATTCATTTGCATAGAAAGAAGTGATGAAAAATGGAATCAAGAGTTAACATTAGCGTTGTTTCCACCTCATGTGTGTTCCTACCTTAGATATACTGCCAGCCGCTGTCCACAATTTATTGATCACAGAAATTGGTGGTCTTTTTAACGTATAGTTTCAGTATATGAAATTGGACCACTGATATCCTGACGTAGACCCTGAAATAATCAGAATAATTCCACAGCTTCTTCATCAGCAGGTGAAACTCTCCTTGTTTTTGACGTCTTTTCAGGCTCTTCATTGGAGAGTTTTCTCGGCGCAGTGACACAGTAGGAGATGGGACAGTGAGACAGCGGGAAGCGGCGGGTGACTACAGTGGTGACCTGGTGAGCAAGTCATTTTTTTATGTTATGGAACAGCTCACCCTCCACCCTCCCCACAAAAACCACCAATGTCAGCATCTATGTGCAATGTTTTACTGTGGAGATCGTCATCACCCAACCCTAATATGACAACTTTATAACACTGTGATGTGTATGTTCAGTTCAGGGCTGTTTCTAGGAGTAGAAAACTGGTCCAGAACCTTGGTCAGTACTGATGTAAAGCCCAGATTATCTGGTAATGTGAGGGGCTTAGAGATCCCATCCGAAACCTCCCTGCTTGCAGACTGATGGGTGCCGCCCCAATAATTTCCAAACATAACAGTTGAAATACTTTCCTATGTGTCCTGAAAGTCTCTAGAAAGTGGCTGTAGCACTGCACAATATAGTACCTAACTATCTATGAATACTACTGGTAAAAGAATAGGGTCGGTCCTGCCTTTAGATCAGCGTCAGTCCTCCTCGGCTGTGTGTTGTGGGAGATTGGATCATCTCTTCAAAGGGAAAAAGGCTTCCCGTTCTTTGAGAGATGAAGGAATTGGAAATCTGCTCTACACCCCATGCTTCTGTGAAGGTTCAGTGATATTTTGATGTGAGGATCAGGGAGGCTGCGGACGGCTTTTTCGCTTCATCCTGCTATTCATGAAACCTAATTTCTTTCTATTTCGACAAATGTCCAGATACAGAAAGAAAGAGAGGGCACGGCCAGGATACGTGTTCTGACACGTTGGTCATAGATGGCAGTCCTGTCTAATATTCTCTTTGACGGTACATTAGTACTATACAAATTTTGTTAGCTTGCAAATGTAGTGAAATGTAACTTTGGGGAGATTATCAAATAATAATTCCCCCTTCACTGATCCGATCAGGGATGTTCTTTGCACAGTGTGACAGACATGAAGCAGAAAGAATACAGTCTGGCATGAGAAAAGTCTGTTTTAAATGTAAATGTTTAACAGTTTCACGTTGTCAATGTTCAGGGATTTACAGCAGATTGGAAAGCAGCTTGACTTTGAAAGTGTGCACACAGTACAGTAACATACTGCTTTGTATATTTGCCTTTGTTATAACTTCAGTCAATTCTGTCAGTTTCCTCCTATTGTTTTTGCAAACTATTACAAAAGCTTGTTGTATAGCTGACATATGCTGCTAATTAGCAATTAAGCTTAATATGACAGCCTTTTGTGTCAGCTTTCTAACTGTCATTTGCTGCAGCAGAAGAAATATGTAGATCCTTTACTTAAAGCTGCTATGAGGGATTCTGGAGAGAGATCAACCCAACCCAAAACATCGGTACTTAGCAACATGGGAATGAGACTTCAAAATCAGCTGTCTTTTTTTTTTTTTACAGAATCGCTCGCAGCAGCTCTAAATAAAATTACCGCATTCAAAGTCTTGCTTAAACCTGCAGTGAGAGTAATTACACAAACGCTGACACGTGATGAAAAGTTACAAAAACACAGAGAAAATTCTGCAGTTCCGAGGTAATGATCCAACATTTAGGGAGTGTAAAGTTCATTTTCAAGCTAAGCTCAAGAGGGTTTTAAATACTTTATTCGGCTTAAGAAGTAGGAGAATTTAATCCTTCATCCTCCAGAAATTTGGAGCTGGTTCACAGGTTTTACCTGGATGCATTTGAAACATTTAAAAATTGTCTTGTAATTTTTTTGAGATACTTGACCTGTAATTGGACGTGTTATTGCTGTTGATTCAGCCGCATTATCCCATCAGCATAACAGTTTGCCCTCAAATATCACCTAATTATGCAGCGCACATCCGAACATCAAGCTTGCCCAAGTGACATTTATTATGTATCATTAACATATCTGTTCATTTCGGGGTCTGTCAGTCAGGGCAGCGAGTCATTTCATTTTGAAACACATATTGGTTTCGGTGCACATCCCCGGAGTCCTCCCCTACAGCCAACCTGTCTGCCTGGCAAGAAGGATGAAGCCTGTCACCTTTTAGTGTGCGCCGAAGGTGAAATGACATTTGAGCGCCGTGCCAAATGTGAGTGCACTCTCCACTCATGCGCTGCTGTCAGGAGTGATCACTGTTATTTCAGCTGCCCGTCCAAAGAGGGGTTCCGATGGCTCACCCCCTTTGCCGCGTTAAGGTAGTCAAGATAGGAGCCCTGCATTTGGCCTCGCTCTGCAAATCTGATTAGAGGGGCTGTAATAGCAGGTTGTGTGGGAGAAAGCACTATAGTGTATGAGGAGAGGACAGAGGAAACACACCAGCCATCTCTTTGTCTCCCCCCCCTTCACCCTCTCCCTCCTGCTCCCTCTTCAAAACAACATGAAAGTGTATTATAGAGTATCATGCTGTCACCTTGGGATGTGATGGGAAATAGAATGGACTACTCAATAGACCGCTAAATTAACTTACTTTAATTTTAGAGACCATGCAACGCACAAAGGCTGAAAGACACACGCACACGCACAGCCGTGACTTAATATGTTATATGGATCCTGCTTTAAAATGAGATGTCCACCCTCTGAAAAGGTGACAGATGCTGTTTGAGAATGATCGCTGATGCACTACATAAATAGAAATGGCTGCATGTCTCCAAACGCACATGAATCATTCAGGTGCAGCTAATGCAAGGGGATGATGGTGCCAGTCTCCCTTTACGGCTTAAAGGAGTTTAAATTTATTTATCTCCACCATTTAAAATATTACCCGCAAACATGTTGTCAGATCAACAAATGAATGAGGGCAGTGCAGGCTGGCCTCCATGGGTACTTCTCCTCTGCCTGCTGGTTTCCCCACTTTGGACCCCAGTGGTTAGATCAGCTCTTGCCAAAGATGCCACATTTTTGCCTTCCTGAGCCCCTTATACACGGGCCAAAAAACCCACAACATCTGGCCTTTGGCAGATGATGGAAACATTACACCTGCGTAGACATGCTCATTTTCTTTTCTGGCGGGGGCAATGAAGATTTTTCACCTCTGTCATTAACCTCTGTGACTCTTTTGCCCCTTTTCCATCCATACACATGCTACTTGGTTTGACTTGGCTTGTCAGCCCAACACGGCAGAGTTTGCACCCAGTTGAAGGTGTGTATTTAACTGATACAGTACAGGCTTGTCTTAAATCAAGTGGCTGTAAAACAGTGGCACATTTAATTTCCTACACATTCCTCACAATAAAAGCCTTGTTTTATTATCTAAAAGCTTTTATTATGAAGCAGCAGGAGCGACGCAGGAGAGAAATCAAACTTTAAACCACAGAGGTTCGGTTAGAAGCTACAAAAGTACTGAAAACTGAACTGAACACATGAGCCGAGTCTCTGCTGTCACAGCAACAGAAAAAATTGTCTACTGGTGATGGGAAAG
Source organism: Lutjanus campechanus (assembly GCA_027495735.1). Classification (NCBI taxonomy): domain Eukaryota; kingdom Metazoa; phylum Chordata; class Actinopteri; order Lutjaniformes; family Lutjanidae; genus Lutjanus; species Lutjanus campechanus. The sequence continues at coordinate 8,790 of JAJHUR010085508.1, forward strand.
GAGTCAATTGCTAATTTTTAGTGGGTTTACCTGCAATTTAAAAAACTGCATATACATGCTAATTTTGTTGGAAAACTGACAAGTCTGTGCTACAACCCCAACTTACAAAGCCACCGTTTAGGCTAGCTGTTGCAGACTTTTTTAATGCAGCCAGGATTATACTCAGGAACTGGAAAAATACAAGTTCACCTTGTTACGAGGACTAGTTCAAACTCATGATGTTGCAAGCCGAAGTGAAAGATTTTGTGTCAAAGTTCACTGAAATGTGGGTTAGCTTCCTCAGATTTATCGTGGATGGGGTTCTTAGAAAACTTATAAAAGGCACCTTCTATCCCTGTAAATCAACAATCAGATGCTTGGTTTGGCTGACGTTGAGCAGTAGGTTGTTTTCTATCTGTTCTCTCCATGTTGGGGGCTGCAGTTGTGGGTGTACAGCCAGAACAGGAGGTGGCTGAGCACACAGCCCTGGGGGACTCCACTGCTGAGCACTAGAGTGGTGGAGTTGAGACTGCCAGTCTGAACTGTCTGGTGTTGGTATTCAGTGTGGTACTCAAGTGTTCAGATTGTCTTGTTTTACTGTCCCTCTGGGTTTATGTTCTTTGCTACCTGCATACCACCATGCTTGTATGTTTGGTGCTGTAATGGTGCAGAACATTTGGGGGGGAAAAAGGAAATGAAATGAAAAAAAAAATGAAATTGGAAAATAGTTTCTGCAGTAGAACTTTTATCTATTTGCAAATGGATTTTAAATTGCAAAATAACATTTAAAGGTTGCAAATTTGAACTGGAGGAACATATAATTGCAATCATTTTTGGCTATAATTTAATGTTTGTGATTGGGCAAGTTGGAACTGTCTGCAGTGTTATTATCAACAAAATGCCCCTTTTTCATGTCGTTTTAGTTGGCATATTTAATTACAGCACTCCTATCAGGCCGGTTATCATAATTGTTTTGAGCAACACATTTTTTCCCATAAAAGCCCAAAACGTTTTCACCCAATGTCTTGCATATGGTGAGAAATATGACAGAATTAGAGCTGAGTCTGCTCTCAGGAGCTGCTGTATACGCAGCATCTGTCGCACCTTTACTTCAGAGAGACTCTTGGGGTTATTGCATTGATGGTATTTCTAATGCATTTTTAACACCACACACTGTATGACAGAAAATTCAGAAGAAATAATGGCTGATGAGTCACTGACTGATAATATACTTTAAAACCAAGGAGGGATATTTGAGACAGCCGTAGCTCCTTTTATAATGTAGATGATTAAATCCACCTTGTTAACTTTACGGTTCCTGCTCCTCATCCTCCTTCCTGAGCCTCTATAAGTCATCTTTTAAGTCGTGCTGTGTGGAAAACTGAGGCTATATTCACTTTGTACTGTATAAGCTTTTATATTCACGTCTATTATGGGTTGTACTGTACTTCTGATATGCTGTTATTTTTCTTAGTTCTTTCTTGGCTGAAATGAGGTGTTTCCCCACAGGGCTGTTGGGTTTTTTGGTCCACTTTTGTGTCTTGTAGGCATCCATCGCAACACTGTCTCATCAAAGCGAGCAGGTCGGGCTTGAAATGGACTGCAGAGTCGATGTACCCTCTGGATAAACAGAAAGATTGACTAATAAGTAGCACTGGGCCTTGCTAAGCTCCTGCATAATATCACTGTTATGATGTGGGGCGCTCTTTTTCTTATCTAACACGCAGATCCCTGTTGTTGTGCCTTGTCAGAACTGTAATGAAATGCTTTGAAATCTTTAAGTAATGTTAATGTAATCCCAACACCTGCAGCTGCTTCACAGTCAAAGCCTCAAAGCTGCAACATGACACAAAGATACATGATATGCCCCTTTGGGATATGCTAAAAGGACTAGTTCAACACTCTGGGAAACAAAAACTTATCCACTTTCTTGCAGAGTTAGATGATAAGATTGCAGTCGCGGTGGCACCTTTTGAAATTTCTATTCCGAGCCGGAGTAACTGTTTTTACACGTATGTTTCACGTTAATTAGAGTTCAAATTAATGCTGGATGTTCGCAGAATGAGTAAAGACAGACAGCTACTGAACTGGAAGTCCAGAGTGTGTATTTACAGAGCAGTGGGCTTTTGTTCGCAGAATAACAGGCTTTACTTTACATCGTCAGACAGCTGACAAACAAATCAGGATTCAACCTATTTAATATTTTCATTTTCGGACATGCAGTTGACTACAAATTGCTCCTCTGAGCAAACTGAGCAGTAAAGTAGCTAAAATCAGCTCCATCTATACCAGCTGCAATATTAAAGTAATTTATGAATTAATCCCCAATTTTAATTAAGTAACATATGAGTCATGATGCTAATGTTTGAATGCATGACTTTGTCTTGTAACAGGAGTATGATACGTAGTGCAAGTACGTCTTCCACCGCTTGAATATTAACACAGCTTTCAAGTCCATATGGCAAATATGTAGCTAATGTCAGCAGCCAGTTAGCTTAGTTTAGCATATTCTTAATTCAAATGGGGTCATGTTTACTGTGTTCACTTGAATTATCCATATGAATGCCCCACTCTTGTGGTAACCTACTCACGATCTCTAAAGAAGAAATTTTCATAAAGCTTCGAGGTGTGATTTGTTTGCCAACGTTTTCAGAAATGGCAGCGGCCATTGAAGCTTATAGGTGGATGGTAAGTTAATATATTATATTAAAGTTCAGGTTTTTCTTCTATGTCTGAGAAAATTGCCTTTCGACATACAAACTAGGCTCACTAGCCAGTAACTGGCCCCAGCAAATCATACAGTATACCTCACAGATTTTAAGAGTGGTATCAATCTTCTCATCTCACTCTCGGCAAGAAAGTGAATAAGTTTATTTCCAAAAAAGCAGAGCTATCCTTAAGCTGATTGTCAGTGTTTTTCTTCTTGGCTGCAGATATTCATGTTTACTTTTGATATTTTTCTCTCTCACCTTCCATTTTCACATTGCTAGTTTGTGATTTCTATTTTCAATTTTAATAATGCTCTTTCAACATTTAAATATGGCTTGATTAACTCTGGGGGGAAAATTGTTTATTTAGCATTTCCTCTTTTAGTTTTCATTTTGGGTGAAATCTTCCACTGAGTGAGAAGGACATATGAGACCAGGAAGTAAATGAAAAATGTCCGCCGCTCTTTCCACCCCAATCTTTATCTCTTTCTTTCATATTACTCAGCTTGTCACTGTCTCAGTCTCAGTCTAACTCTGCTGCCTGCTCTCGTCTTTGTCCACTTTCTGTCCTTTCACATCGTCTGCCTCTCCCTCGTTCCTCTCAGTGGGGAGTCCCGCCTCGGGCTTTTACTTCGATTTGATCTTCACTTTCATCACAAGTACATTTTTCAAGCCTCAGTTCCTTGTCCTATAAATATTCCAGACCAGTTTAGCCGACACGCTAAATCATGTTCTCTGCTCATCGTGTGTGGGTTTACCTGACTACTTTCCTTCTTTTTTTCAGCACTAACAACCATCCTGTATGTTGATTTCTGGATTTTATTACACTTAAGAATAATTAACCTCTATTTATGGCCTCCGGCCCAATTGAAAGGATAAATCATTGACAGCCAAACTGGGTTTATTGAAAGAATCTGAGACAGTTTTTATACCTTATAAAAGTTTAATTAAATAGCCCTCTAGCTGATTTCTTTCTGCCTGACCACAGGTTATGGCTTTAGTTGACATTTGGGCATTATCATCATGACATTATGGTGTTTTCTAAATGGTGGGCTTGCAGGAATTGCATTAAAATGAATTTTAATGTCCTGCTTGTTAGTTTTCTCCCCCCATTTAGAAAAAAAATATTCCTGGTTGTGTAATTTGAGCCTTAGATTAGGAAAGCATAGGACTCCAGGTTCATTTCGACTTAATTATAACACCTCTGTGTCAGCAACAACAGTGGCCAGAGGCATTATGTTTTCTATCCCTCCCATTCTTGTAAATGTTATAACTCAAGAATGCCCCGAGGGAATTTCTTCAAACTTGGCACACATGTCCACTCGGATTTAAGGATGAACTGATTGGATTTTCGTGGTCAAAGGTCACTATGACCTCATGTCTGTCCCGTTCTCATGAATGCAAAGTCACAGGAACGCCTTGAGGGAATTTCATTACATTTGGCACAAACGTGCACATGGACTCAAGGATGAACTGATTAGATTTTGGAGGTCAGAAGTTAAGGTCACTCTGTCCTTAGAAATGACGTTTTGTCTGAGAAATATTCCAATAAACCAATTTAGCTGACATGCTAAATCATGTTCTGTGCTCATCGTGCGTGAGTTTACCTGACTGATACTTCTCTTTCTCCAGTAATACCCCTCTGGGCTAATTGAAAGGATAAATGGTTGACAGCCAGAGTATATTGAAAGAGTTTAAAACTGCTGTGATACCCTATAAAATTTTAATTAAATTGCCTTCTAGCTGATTCTTTTTTGCCTGGCTTTGCTGGTCTTAAGTTGACATTTGGGCATCACCATCATGACATTATGTCTTTTTCTAAATGGTGGGCTTGCAGAAATGGCATTGCAACTAATTTTAATATCCCGCTTGTAAGTTATCTCCCTCCATTTAGAAAAAACATATTTCTGGTTGTTCAGTTTGAGCCTTGGATTAGGAAAGCATAGGACTCCAGGTTTTTACGCCTCTGCACTGGTGACAACAAATGTCCGCTTGGACTGAAGACTGAACTGATTAGATCTTGGTGGTCTAAGGTCAAGATCAATGTCTCCCAGACTCCTCTATGAAAACAGTCTCAAAGCGAAAACAGCATGTTTCTCTCTAAAAATAGAGATAGCCCCTGTATTAAATCAATTCAAAGTCTTCACCACAAATATTAGATGAGTTTGGACAGGCATGGATGTAAATTACGACTTGCCTGGTTGGCGGAGGCACACAGCCGCGAGGTGATAATTCTAGTTACTGCTTATTTTGCATCACAGAACCTCTATCGACCCCAACACTGCCGGAGGGAAAGCAAAGGAGTGCATCTCAAGCCAACATTTTTGACTTCTGTAAACAATCACTTCTACTACCTGCCTACCACATCGCTAAAATCACATTTGACCATGAGATCTTTTTAGAAATAACACCCCCTGGAGCGTCCGAGCCACCAAATCAGCGTATAACATCTGCCTCGCTTGGCTGCCGGCCAGCGTGAGCTGAGGCAAATGCTCCGAGGTGTCCCTCCTTTTCTTGTAGTCCACAAGCGTCCTGTCATCGACGGCGTCCTCTCCGGCTCATTTCCCTCCCCGATCCCCACGCCGAGCTCCCTCTCAGGCCTCTCGGTGCGCCACCAGCCTGCCAAGCCACCTCAGGGTCACACGCGGTCACGGCTAATGTGACAAAGCCAGCTGCTCATCATTGCCCAACCAGCCTCTCACCAGCTGTGATTTGATGTAAGGGGTTGCCCAGTGTGGCCCGCATGGGCCCCGGGGCGGATCAGCCAGCTCAGACATGTCCTCTACACAGATAAGTGAGCTGAACTGTGTTCCTAACTTTGAAGGTACTTCTGTTAGAAAACAGACGACGATCAGAAGTTGATTTTATTTCACCGCGAACGGAAAAGTTAATCCATGTGATCAGTCTTTGCCACGTAAAGTAGATCAGAGGAGAGACAAGATATGATAAGAAGTGGAGACTAAAATGAAAGGTCAGTTCTCCGCAAGCAGCAGAAAAACAGCATGAAAGTGAAAAGGATAAAATCTTAAATGTACAGTGGAACAAATGATCTTTCAAAGCAGATGTCTGGTATCACCGTCTTATTATCTCAGGTATTTTATTTCAAATTTTTATGCCTTTTGAGCTCATTCACCTTTATATGATATTATGCACTCCCGGCCTCAGATTTTCTGTCACTTACCAGTTACTTGGTGCTTTTTCTTTTCTTTTCATGATACTCCTTATAATCAGCATCAAAGGTTTTGAGCTCGGTGGTCAGAATTTGTCCTCGAGTTCATTTTAACGAACAAGAAAGTGTTTTATTCATGGATAATTATAATATTAACATTTGAAGCTGACATGTTGATGCTGAATAGTTTGAGGTCCACTTAAAGTCCTGATGTATTACCCTATTTAATTTCTAATTTAACACTATTAGGCTACCTTCGTTAAGTGGTAAATTAACTCTGATTGGAGTGCAATTAAACACAGACTCAGAGTTAAATGTGGTGCACTAAGGTGCAAGTTGGTCATCTGAGTTTGCAATGAGACAAGTGTGTCAAAGGGAAAGTTCTGATTATTTGAAGTGTGGTTGCACTGGTACTTTTTGATATTCAGTGTTATTATCTACAGTCTGTGCACTCCCAGTTTGGTGAAGCAGAAGCACAGAAAATTTCACTACTGTGGACAGAATCAACACAAAACATTAAAAAAAAAGCTCATCAAATGAATATCAGTTTAAGTGTGAGCTACATTAGAAGTATTTTCACATCTTTGCCTCGCCGCCAGACAGCCTTTTCTGATGGGAAACTGCAGTTCTCTCTCCAAGGCCACCAGATAATAATTTTATCTCGCAGAGCACTTAAGTTTCTGGTCTACCACTGCCTTGACTGGTTCATTTGTTTGTGTTATTGTGCGACCTTAGTGTTTTAAATGGTTAGTTTGGAATTAATGAAGTCACAGAATAACACAAACTAACTAACCAATCAAGGCAACGGTAGACCAGCAACTCCTGTGTTCTGCGAGGTAAAATTACTGATTTCGCCTCTGGAGTTTGGTTGGTTTGGAGATAGTGATATTTCGCTTATATAACAGCAGTTTAAAAGTGGAAAAGGCTGTGGTACAGCGAGGTAAAACAGTGAAAATATTCTAAATATAGTGTACTGAAGGGAGGCCTTTTTTTTTTTTTTGGAAGGCTAAATTACATTTTGGTGCTGCTGCTGCCTCCCCAAACTGGCCGCCATCTACTGTCTATGGACAAATACCTTATACAAACGCAATTCAAATAATACAAACTATCCCTTTAACCTTTGTATTTCACAGTGAGCGGCAACTAAATATTTGTTTTTCTATGAGACTTGCACTTTTAAGTGTTTCTGAACATGCCACATAACTGAAATGTTACACTTAAGATTTAATGTTTAAATACAAGTGCAGTGACATTTACTGTAATTAGCATCTGTCAGAGAATATACACACTTATTACTGCAAGTGAACCAAAGGACTTGAAGTAAACCGATGACTAACACGTGCAAAACAATATTTAAACGCACGGTGAGTCAATGTTTTTGAGTGTTTTGTGAGTTAACCCATCGCTCGTCATGTCTCAACCTTGTGACAAAGTTTGAGTTTGTCTTCTGTAAAAAGTGCATTTGTCAAGAACCCCCCTTTGGGCGCTGACAATCAGTATTGAACACAATAGTCAGACAAACAACCCCAGCTGCCTAGGATGCCACTCTCAAAACAATCAGCCACAACAAAAGCAGGAGAAAGCCCCCTCACCAGCACTAATTGTTAATAAGGGGTTTTGGCATAATTGATTTTCCTTTCATTCAGTTCCCAATTTGCTCCTGTTGCGCTGGTGTTTGTGTCCCTTGGGTCTAATCTAGCATTTCTGTTTGAACCCCGCGAATGCTTTTGCAACAAACAGCCCTGAGGAGGAGGAGTGGGAGCGGTAGGAAGCCGAGCTCGGAAGTTGCTCAGGAGCCTCGACAAACCAGATGCATTTCATATGGAAATGTCAGAGTGCCTCAGAGACTTTTGCTCATGTTGGGGATGAAAATGTCGACTGCAGTGTAGTCAGCGAACTCGTGTCGTCTGGAGCCCTGAGTGTGCATCTGCATGAATTCAGCTGTCATTCTGCGGCTTCGTTCCCGCTACATCAAATTAAACGGTGCTACAGGTAGTTCATTTAAATTAAGTTGGGGTTAGCTTGCGACGGTATTAAATATCAGCCGCCTGGGGTTGTTGCAAATTTTAAAAGCCCATGATATGCATAAGATGTGTTTATCAGCTGCGAGTACCAGTATTTTATCTTAATAGTGTGCAGCGGGAAATTGTAGCTTTGCATTAATGAGCTTTTACTAACACAGACGTTGAATACATGGGGCATGATTGAACACAAGAGCACATTTAGAGTCAGTTAAGACAATAAAAGAGTCAACTGTGACGCTGACGACATCTCTAAGAAGTGTATGTGGTCGCTTCATCAGCTTCAGATCAAAGAGGTCACATCTTTGAGCTTCATTCACATCAAAATCGAAACCACTGATAATCAAACGAGATATAAATCGGTTAATGTTAATGTTTTTTTTCCCTCGTTGGACAGCAGTGGTTTGGATGGGAGAACAGATGTCTTCTTATTTTTTTTTGCTATTTTCCCGCGTCTGAAGGAGGCTTTTCCTGAGGGCCCCGGGTGTAACGGCGAGCCAGATGCTTCTTTTAAATCTGTGTTGAATTGTGCTTGAATTCTTTGATAGCGCAACGGGAGATAAGGCGGTGCAACTTATCTCGGAGCTGCCACACATAAACAAGCATGGCTGTACATATGCATCGATAAGCAGGCCCAGCCTTCAGTGCTATCTAGCCTCGCTTTGGTTTATCTCGGGATCACATGAGTGGGTTACTTTAAAAAAATATGCTTCAAACTGGTCATTTCTGCTATATTTATTGCTCTAAGACTGTTATTCACACGTCTATAAATTCAGTTTAGCGTTATAGGGCTGCTCCGCATGTGTTAGAAGTGAAGTTACTCCGCCTCAGCTGCAGGAGGTCACCACCCTCATACTGTTTTCCTTTATGTCAAAAAAAAAAAAACTCACTTAATTCATTCCCATGTTGGAAGCCTTGTGCTGCAGTAAAAGCACTTTGAAGCATAGTGTGAGGTTGGGAAATATATTATTAACCTATAGAGAGACGCGTGAAGCCATATGCGCTGCTCTCGAATAGCCTGAATCATTTGGTGAGTTATCCATCTGAATCATGCCCTGTAATTACAATAAGCACTAATTACTATTGCAATTATCACACTAGGGTGATGATTTAATTGGGGCCTGGAAATAAATAGAAATGTTGATAGATTGAATGAGGATTTTTGTTCCTCTATTTGGTAGTGATTATGTGATGGGATATTAGAGAAGAATAAAGGTTACAAAACCGCTCCCGGAGCTGTCAGACGATCAGTGTTGTCAAATAGCACTTCAGGAAGATGAATACTTGCCCATGTACTTGCCATGTTGATTGACACAAAACCCACGTTAGTTCAGAGCATGTTGTTGTCATTAATTGTATGTATGTATGTGCGCTGTAGACTCTGTTGAGGTAGAGGTGAATTTTAGGTATTGTGCTCTGATTTTCAATTTAAAAAAAAAAGAAAGTTAGAAAGTTTAAACAGCGTTTGGATCAAAGTACACTTTTGGCTGGTTATTGGTCATATTTTTATGCCTTTTGAAGAATCCTGCCTCAGTGGTACGCGCAGCGAAAAGTTGAAGATTCAATACCAAACAAACATATTTGACAGAAGTTTGCTTTGGTGAGAACAGAGCAGAAACCTCAGGACATCACATAACCACCCGGAGACGTAAAACAGTGGTAGAAACATATAATGACCCGAATCAAACAATAAATAACAGAACAATAAAACAAGGACCCCCATTGGGACTCCCATTGTGTACATACCATAACAGTATCTCATAGACAAAAGTAACAACACCTCTGGATTTATCACCACTGAGTTCCGGCCATTTAAATGCATCATGTTGATTTATACTAACAACTTTTGCAGGAGCCACTGGTTGCAGCTGCACAATGTGTTCAATAGTTGTAGCAGTTTATGTCCCATATACACTGTAAAACATCTTACAGGAATTTAATAGGATCGACTAATCTTCTCTTGTTAACTTTACACAAATATCTGTTTTGTTTTGTTTTTTTAAATCAGTTTAAACTTTCTAGTTTCTAATTTCAGGCCATTTCAGAACTTATGAACACCAGTTGTTCTGACTTGAAGCCTTTTAAATTGAGTTTAAAAAGAAACTTGATCAGTGTATTAGACTTCCCAGCATGCAGTTGTTTGATAGTTAAAACTTTGTTCAGACCCTTCTGTCTTATAGTTTGTCTTATAGAAAAGATACATGCACTTGTGTGTCTTTAACACATATTAAGAAACATCATGGTTGTTTCTTCTCATTTGTTCCCCACCATGATACACTTAGTTGATTCAACATAATATCTTAAGCTTATTGAACTTGAACTCTGTTTTTCTCAAGTTCACTTCACTCAATCAGTTTTACATTGAGGACTGTGAACAAATTATTCAACCCACGCTGAGTTAACTCCAATTTTTAAGGCAGCAGGGGAACTTGCATTTTTAAGTTGAACCAGCTTAAAATGATATACAGGTTGCTGTGTTATGCTGGGCTCATCAGAATGTGTCATGTCAGTTGGTTTCAACCTGCAACCTCACCGTTAGATGCCACTAAATCCTACACACTGGCTTCACCAGTTGAAGAGATTTCAGCATTCGTATCGTATCTTTTCTGTTTTATCAAAACAGATCTGAACATTGTCGCAGTAAATACTTCTGTGCTTGGAAACGAGGCACTCCGGGTTCCCCTCAGGATGTTTGAGCGTGTACGCCTGCAGCAGTTGTTGCATGCTCTATCACCTCCTTCTACTCCCCTTTAATTTGACTTTCCTCCACTGTGGAAGGTGTAATTCCTCAGAAAATCTATACAATTATCTTCTTTAAAAGAGTCATTAACTCTCCGTTTTGGCAAAAAATTGGCAAAGTGTGTTCCTCGTGCAGGGAGAGAACTCGAAGCAGCGCTTCAGTGAACACGGGGGGAAAAACAAAATGTTTGGAATAATGAATGCATTTTGGGAAAATCAAGACGGGTCAGAGGGCAACTGATTTCTCTTTTCAGGCGAGCACCGCTGCAAATTAATGAATAACCAAAACAAAAAAGTGCAGAATTCAGCGCTCGTCCTGCCTCTGAAGATAAAAGACCGACATTAAACAGATGTATTCTCATGTGCTTTTCTCCTGGGAGCCTGTCTCTTATACACATCTAGATGTGTATAAGAGACAGTGTTAGAAGTGAAGTTACTCCGCCTCAGCTGCAGGAGGTCACCACCCTCATACTGTTTTCCTTTATGTCAAAAAAAAAAAAGCTCACTTAATTCACGCCCCATGATGGAAGCCTTGCGCTGCAGTAAAAGCACTTTGAAGCATAGTGTGAGGTTGGGAAATATATTATTAACCTATAGAGAGACGCGTGAAGCCATATGCGCTGCTCTCGAATAGCCTGAATCATTTGGTGAGTTATCCATCTGAATCATGCCCTGTAATTACAATAAGCACTAATTACTATTGCAATTATCACACTAGGGTGATGATTTAATTGGGGCCTGGAAATAAATAGAAATGTTGATAGATTGAATGAGGATTTTTGTTCCTCTATTTGGTAGTGATTATGTGATGGGATATTAGAGAAGAATAAAGGTTACAAAACCGCTCCCGGAGCTGTCAGACGATCAGTGTTGTCAAATAGCACTTCAGGAAGATGAATACTTGCCCATGTACTTGCCATGTTGATTGACACAAAACCCACGTTAGTTCAGAGCCAGTCCTATGCATGTTGTTGTCATTAATTGTATGTATGTATGTGCGCTGTGAACTCTGTTGAGGTAGAGGTGAATTTTAGGTATTGTGCTCTGATTTTCAATTTAAAAAAAAAAGAAAGTTAGAAAGTTTAAACAGCGTTTGGATCAAAGTACACTTTTGGCTGGTTATTGGTCATATTTTTATGCCTTTTGAAGAATCCTGCCTCAGTGGCACGCGCAGCGAAAAGTTGAAGATTCAATACCAAACAAACATATTTGACAGAAGTTTGCTTTGGTGAGAACAGAGCAGAAACCTCAGGACATCACATAACCACCCGGAGACATAAAACAGTGGTAGAAACATATAATGACCCGAATCAAACAATAAATAACAGAACAATAAAACAAGGACCCCCATTGCGACTCCCATTGTGTACATACCATAACAGTATCTCATAGATACCACCACTGAGTTCCGGCCATTTAAATGCATCATGTTGATTTATACTAACAACTTTTGCAGGAGCCACTGGTTGCAGCTGCACAATGTGTTCAATAGTTGTAGCAGTTTATGTCCCATAGGCAGCTCCACGGGAGTTTAGAAACCTTTTATACACTGTAAAACATCTTACAGGAATTTAATAGGATTGACTAATCTTCTCTAGATAACATTATGTAAATATATCCATTTTACTCTAAAATTAAATCAGTTTACCCTTCTGTCTTATAGTTTGTCTTATAGAAAAGATACATGCACTTGCTGTGTGTCTTTAACACATATTAAGATACGTCATGGTTGTTTCTTCTCATTTGTTCCCTACCATGATACACTTAGTTGATTCAACATAATATCTTAAGCTTATTGAACTTGAACTCTGTTTTTCTCAAGTTCACTTTACTCAATCAGTTTTACATTTTCAAAACTAACGAGAGAACTTTGAACAAATTATTCAACCCATGTTGGGTTAACTCCCATTTTTAAGGCAGGGGAACTTGCATTTTTAAGTTGAACCAGCTTAAAATGATGTAGAGGTTGCCGTGTTATACTGGGCTCATCAAAATGTGTCATGTCAGTTAGTTTCAACCTGCAACCTCACCGTTAGATGCCAATAAATCCTACACACTGGCTTCACCAGTTGAAGAGATTTCAGCATTCGTATCGTATCTTTTCTGTTTTATCAAAACAGATCTGAACATTGTCGCAGTAAATACTTCTGTGCTTGGAAACGAGGCACTCCGGGTTCCCCTCAGGATGTTTGAGCGTGTACGCCTGCAGCAGTTGTTGCATGCTCTATCACCTCCTTCTACTCCCCTTTAATTTGACTTTCCTCCGCTGTGGAAGGTGTAATTCCTCAGAAAATCTATACAATTATCTTCTTTAAAAGAGTCATTAACTCTCCGTTTTGGCAAAAAATTGGCAAAGTGTGTTCCTCGTGCAGGGAGAGCAGCGCTTCAGTGAACACGGGGGAAAAACAAAATGTTTGGAATAATGAATGCATTTTGGGAAAATCAAGACGGGTCAGAGGGCAACTGATTTCTCTTTTCAGGCGAGCACCGCTGCAAATTAATGAATAACCAAAACAAAAAAGTGCAGAATTCAGCGCTCGTCCTGCCTCTGAAGATAAAAGACCGACATTAAACAGATGTATTCTCATGTGCTTTTCTCCTGGGAGCTTGTTACTCACTCGCACCCTGTAAGATGGAGGTCAACAACCAGTTTTTTGGGAAATGGAGCACCCCGTGGCGAGCTCATTTCGCCAAAGCTCCAAACATGATTTCCTCTCTCCGTGCTCGCCTTACTTTACCAGCTTATTCTAATAAACAACAACAACAACAGAAAAAAGTGTCTAGTGGGTGAAATAGATCTCTAGTACCAGTCAACTCTTTGCTTCCTCATTTGCATTTAATTAGAGGATTCATTCATAGGATTCAACCAAAAAGCACATAATTAAATGAAGAAAACTGACACGCCATCTGATTCATTTTTCATAGGGGCACTGAGGCAGCTGAGACAGTGAGTTCTGTATGTAAATGAGGGAATAGACTCTCTTTGAGTCAGTAACCACCCCTGGGAGATTCCTTTATTTCTTTCTACAAGGCACCTTGATAAGTCATGTATGTGCTTTATCTAAGAAGTGATTTTTGCCTTTTGTAGGCTACAATCAGCAGTTTTTTGTAATTAACTAATTTTGAGTCTGTTGCACCAAATCAGTGAAATTTTTTAAGGCTTTTGATAACTTCTGGATGATGTACTGAGCATACAGTAAGTGTTTTGAAGTGCTGCAGTCTGTTGCTTAGCAGAGGGGAGGGAATGCAAATTTGATCACTGCATATTTAAACAGTGGTGCGTACCAAAGTACTGTATTTAAGTACAAATTACAGTACAGTACTTTATACTAAAGTAGCTCCTTTTCATGACACTTTGGAGGAAAAAAAAGCGATAGTATGCACACTATAGTGTGTCATTAGCAGGGGTGGAAGTAATTACAAATACTTAAATTACTGTAATTGAGTAGTTTTTTGGGGGGGTTACTTTTCAAGTCGTACTTAAATATGTACACTATGTAAATGAACCACTTAAAAATGCATTCATGGATATTTAATCCATAGTCATGAAAGTACCTCACTTGAAATTGTCTTGTCTGGCAGAGACATTTGTTGGGTGAGGATGCTTAAACTTTCTTCTGGAAATAAAGTAGTACCTACATGAAACTGCTCACAAAAAGGTCTGCAGATTATCTGGAGTAACCAAAAAAAAACTCACACCAGAAAAAATGTAGGTGGATAAATAACACTACAGGCCAGGGGGAAAGTATGTACAGTATTTTTGATGTTGCAGTGAACTGTCCTTTTCAGAATAAGGATATAGAAATGGCCAATCTTCTTGCTGATGGTCTTGTTTGCTCAAGTATTTCAGCGACAGCCATTCAATCTGTTTGCACTCTGTAACTACCTCTTTATACAGTAAGTTTTCATTGATGCTGGAAATTCGACTTTACGACACAGGATTCTACTTGCACTTGATGATTCATACTGGGACCTTGGAAATAATAATAATAATCTTACCGGGCATGTGACAACGGGCTGTAAGCAGAATTTCTCGTCAGAAATTGCAGATCCACCTGCAGAGATTTACAGGAAATCACACGCGCGCCGACTAGAACTGATGCAAAAGTCAAAGGCTGCTTTTTTCAAACGTGAACAAATAGGTTGGCTCATTTACTGTACAGTCATGAAAGCTGTCAAGTGAACTCTGATGTGGTTCGATGGTGTGAAAGCAAAAAGACGCCAGCCATAGGACTGTGATAGCTTTTTCGTGAGCTGCCAAGGAAACGATTTCTATAAGCAGCAGGTGTATTCATGCAAGATCATTGGGTAGCCATGGTAACGCATGCTCATCAACCTTCACCGTCGCCATCAGTCAGGAAGTGAAAAGATCCGTCCTTCTCAGTCTGGCCTCTTGAAACAATGTCACTTACTGAATCCTCCTGGGCTTTTTCTTATGTTGTGTTTGCTACCTCCGTGGTTAATACACGTGTCATTTTGACCTGAACTATGGGACTTGTAGTGCTTTAAAAAAAATGCTGTCACCACTTTAAATGGCAGCTTAAAAAATTCAGCTTGTAATTTAAAGTGAAATTTTGCCACGTTTTATGTGGATGTCCAGTCAGTGTTGATGACAAATGTAGTCAACAGAAGCAATAAATTGCTTACTGCTGAATTCTCCTGTCGGCAGTGATTAAATGTACCAGGATGCATTGCGTGCATGGTTCTTCATGCATAAAAATGCACACTTGCTCCCTGCTGGCCATATCCTCTTCCATAGCCAATGCTACCACTCCATTGGCCTCTCTGCATTTATTCGGCTGTATATTCTGGCTCTTGTTCGCTGTTGGAAATGTAGCTAGTTTGCAATCCAAGCAAAGTGTGGCATCCAACTCACCCCCTGACTACCCAGAGAGGCAGAGACTAGAAATCCAAGTTGAAATAGCCTGTAGTTCGACCTTGACACTAACTATGTCACTCTACATGTCAAATAATCAATCATGAATGTGCACAAAAAAAATTTGATCTGATCAGTCCTGAAGTATGCAAAACTAGCTCTGGACAAGATGTAGGTCTGTTGATCATGCATGCATGCACAAATTTCCCTTTAAATGTTTCTCCTTTTGATGCAGCGGGAGATCGACTGTCTGATTAGACCCGCCGAGGAAGCTGGATGCTTTTTCTTACTGACGTCATCTCAGCATGTGCACAACGCAGCTTACAGTGGATGGAAAATGCAATAGATTATCCTCCGCATACTGTCGGATGTCACGCTGACAAAAGCTGTAACCGCACAGCTCAAATGCACAGAAAGGCACATTTGCATTCGCTGTAATATAGGCCTCGCACAGGAACGGCGACCGTCAGCAGTGTTCTTCCCTTAATGACCTTGTTTTAAAAGTTTGACACCTCATTTGTCAGTGTGTGCAGCGGCTAGTTTACAGTATGGCAATCACCGACAGCAGCTCCTTTTTTAGTTACAGAGGCCAATTGTCTGGGTGCAAAGGCTGCAGAGAGCATGGCCTGAGTGGGCGAGGGGGAGTCAACCAGCCGGACATTGAAGAGTTGCTGTCTATGGGAGATTTCGATTTTCTGATGCATTATGCATTGCAGTCAGCTCTGTATTTCTCAAGCAGGAAATCTTCTTTTTTTTTTCTTTTTTTACTATATTCTGAGTGATTCACTGCAAGGCCTTGAAGCTAAAGGAAGGACATTTTTAAATGTATCTATAGGCATACATCACTGTGGAGAGCACAATAAAATAGTTCATCAATAAGAAGGCATAAGGGACGAGGCGTAGTAAAAGAAAATGATCTGGCCTTGCTCGCAGATAAACACACGTGAAGGCTTTTAAGGAGTTTCCCTCCTCTTTTAGAAAACTTCTGTACTCATTACCTTTCCTCTGGCGTTCCCCGCGGTCAGTCCCCCCCCTGCTCCAGAAGTTTAGCATCAAATAGCTTTAGCTGCAGGAAACATTTGCAGGATGGGCATGCATTGTTTATGCCTCCTATTGTTTGAAATAATGGGAATTGAATGGATTAGATGTAGCTAATGTGGCTGTCAACTTTATATTTCTTTTCCTGCACCCTCCTCAGGTTTCATTAACTTCCCCAGACCAAAGCACCACAGTGGCAGACTACACTTGCAGCGTGTGAGCATTCATTAAGGAGAGATTCAAATGTTGCTCTCTGGGAAATTGTCAGAACAGATGGTTGCTATTCCAGGCCTAGGGATAGGGAACAGACGCCGGTGTTTATCTGTTGTGATAACTGACTGGCTGCATTGAAATCATGTGAAGCAGAGGTTTTATTTTTTTCTCTTTTTTTTTTTTTTTTCCAGCCACATTCGTTTTGAATGTTTTGTCCTCTGGTGACGCCCCGGGAAGCTGTGAGAGAATTTGACTCCCAACTTCCAGTGCATCTTGTTTGAAGAATGAAATGCAGTTGCTATAGCAACCTGGTGGATGGGTGACAGCTGGCCAAAGTCGGTTTAACCTGGAGTAGCCTCTCTTTAAAGGAGAAATCTGTAATACACTGAAAAAAGAGAAGAGTGTGAGTGAAGTGACTTGGTAATGTTAGCATTACCTAACGATAGCTGATTTTGTTCGGTGAGCACCGTCATTTACCCTGCTGAAATGTCAGGAACGTTTGTAGATATGAAAAAATATACACCGTCCTTTCGAGTCATCTGTCTCAAGTCTAGGTTAAGTCTCAAGTCATGAATACAAAGTCAAAGCCACATTGGGTCTTGTACGTCTTGCAGTGTACTTGCAGGCTGCCTGAACTTCCTCGAGTCTTGAGAGGCCGTCGCTTCAACCATCAACTGTAATATGCCACCCAGGGCTCCAACTCGCTATTTGGACTTATTGTCGGACGCACAGTTGCTACATGTTGCTCCTTTGAGAGCAAAGACTGAAAGAGAAGGGTAGCAGGGCTCTCATGAACAGTTTGTTCTGTTTGCTTCAGAGGGCCACCCTTTAGCAGGATGATTCAATCAATAAATCTCTTCAGATGGAATTGCCTCTGAAAAACGTTCCCCCGCTGAAACAAAACATATTGACAATACAAATTCAGAGCCTTTGAAGGCTTTTCTGAGATATACTCAAGGGAGCAACTCTGGAAAGAAATAACTTGCTGAGGATGCAAGTGGAACGCCACAAGAGACCAAATTAAGGGTACTGCCTCTCGACGTTGCTGTAGACCGACAAATGTGACGCCACCGTCACCAAAATAACGAACGCGTTGCTCCTTTAATCTTCTCACAAGAAATCACTCGCAAAGAAGTATTTATCCTCAATATGTCAGACATGCTAGGCTGATTGTTTAGGCGTTGGGAATGCAATGTTTGAGTTGTCAATAAAAAAGGAGACATCATTTGTTGCAGTTCCAGCCTTTCACTGAGTGCCGTTGTGTCATGCATTTCAATACAGCCACTCCATTATCTCTGAATGTGTATCATCAGTTTGCAAATGAGCCAATTAAACAAAGTGAAAATACACTATGGTGTTGTACAAACAAATCCAGCCAAAGCCTTTCCTATCGCAGTCTATTCAGTTCTCATTACAGCTCAGCGGGGATTTTTGTGGCTTGGAAGCGTTGCCCCATTTTGCGGTGCAAAGCAGCAAATGTGTATCTTTGCTCACGTCTAAAGGCAGCTAAGCTTCCTTTCCTCTGTGCAAGAGGAAGACCGAGTTATATATATATTTTTTGTGTTGCCTTGGTGGTGATCCGGGGGCGCGAGTAAGACCCAAGCCGGGGCTTAGCCTTTCTGTGTTCTATTACAGAAAATGGACGATCCTATTACATCGCTCGTAATCTCGCCGGGGCCAGACAGGACGCGGGGGGATATCCCATCCACCCCTTCGTCTCCTCTGGCCGAGGGCACGAGCATTGCCCGCTGACCTTCTGGAGTCCATTTCCCAACAGCAGATCCACTCCAATAATCATTTCTTTGAGCCGCCGAGGTGCACTGTGCAGAACACGCGGCAGATATGATGGGAAATGCTGGACACTCGGAGTTCATGTGATGTGCTACGAATAAAAAAGTGGAGGCAAGATGACTGCTGGTGGATATTAGATCTTCATTTATTTATGTATTGTACAATTTTGAGGCACTTTTTCTTAAAGGCGATTATGATTTATTGGCAGAATATGACAAAAACGAGTAGAATATTCATAATTATGTTTTTATCAGTGTAGAATCGCCTGAAAATAAGAATAATTTTGTTTTTTTCCCCTTAGAATGAGCCATTTATATCTACAGAAAGAGCAGGTTGTCTTTCATGGAGTTCACATGAACATTCCTACAGTGGCCTTGAACAAACAAACCAAACACTGGCTGCAGACACAGTCTTTAACATTTTTCATATGTTTTGTGGCCGCTGAAGGTTCTCCTATACCAGCGATTCTGGTTCATTTGCCAAATGACAATGACTGCATGCAAGGTGCCATCAGGCACCATCACAAATTAAAAAAAAATGCTAGCTTCAGTGTGTTCCCACCTGGGAGAGAGTGAGGTTGCCTTTGTGGCCCCTTTACAAAAAAGCACGTTGTCACGTTTCGGGAGTTTATTGCGGTGAAAGAATTCTTTCTGTCTCAACTTTTCAGACGCTTTCATTTAAATCGATTAAACTATTAAACTAATTAATCTATTCGAGGTCCAAAGAGGACAGATTGTCCAATATTTCACAACAAAAGCAGCGTTTCACAAACATTTAGAGGGCAAATAATTCTTAAAATAAACAATGACTGAAAATGAAATACGCTCATTGGTCAATCGCATCTCTTTTGTTCTGTTGAAGATTTTAGGCTGTCAGGGACACAAAGCACACACATTCCATCATGCATTGATTTTGTTAATTGCATGATGCGTTCAGTGTCTTTGCTGTGTTTTGCCTTGAGAAGTTTCTTAAGCTTTATTGATAGCATTGCAACAAGTGTTTGCAGCATTCAGGTGCGAGACGACATTGTTCCTTCTCCGTGAAAAGCTGAAAGTAGTTTTCACCATCTGGCATCACTTTAAGTTCTTCTGTGTGTCCCAGACTGTTGACAGCTGAGGTGCTTGTGTATTTCTTTGAGCCACAGTGACAAATGTTTCTATTACTGCTCTTGAAGTCATTATTCTTGACATGAATGGTGCATGAATGGTTAACTTATGTGCAGAAAAGTGCGTTGAGTTATTGCAGAAACTGGCAACTGTGAGGTGTTGTCAAGAGTCTTAGGGTGCTTTCACGCCTGCCTTGTTTGCTCCGGACCTTTGAACCTTCCAGTTTGATCTGAACCAGTATTCCACGTTGTTAAACCTCCCCTGGATCACGGTCTGGATCAAGTTGAACCACGGTTTGGCTCGTCTCTTGTGTGAAAACATTGTTTTAGATGGTTTGGACTTATGGACCAGTTACAGGAAGTTCCACACAGAACCAGAAAATGCAAAGTGGGATAACAACAAGAAACAATTATTTTCCAAGAGGATGAAAGAGAGAGGATGACTACAGATCAGTCTATTATAAATACTGGGACATGCAGCTCACATCTATGATAACAGGATGTGGATATGTCATTATAGTTCTTAAGTACGCTTGCATGTTTCCAATGTGAAACCAAAACTAACCAGACCAATTCCAGCCAAAACATGAACCTTGGTTTGGACTTTCAGGTGTGAAATCATTGTTAGCTGCTGCATAACTGCATATTTAAAAGAATTTTTAATATGGTAATTTAGATCCTTAGTCATCCGTTTTGAACAAAACAGGAAAACAGAGTTATTGTAAAGTGAAAACATGGAAATAAATCTTGCGGCACCCTTGGAAACACTGTATTAGAGAAAAGTCCAAAAGATGAATACAAATTTGCGTCGTTTAATAAAGTTTTTTCCTCTTTCTCACCCCGTTAATCATCACATAACCTATTAAATTTATCTTGTGGCTCATGGAGGCGGTCCAACCCCTAGACTAGACTAAAACACCTCCACTGACAACAAATATTGTTTTATATATTTTATTAATTAATAAAATTAATATTTATTGTATTCTCCAGGCAATGAAATTATAATACATCATGTTTACAAGTATTAGCAATGCTACAATTTGTTATTTTATTGTTAGTTTCTATAATATAAAACAGGGATGTTAATGATGAATCAATTAATTGCCATTAAGAACTCAATAATGAGTTGATAGTCCAAAAATAGCAGTAAATGCGCCTCATCTGATATTGAAAAAAATTAAAATGAGGGGGAAAAAAAGGTGTGTTTTCCTATTAATTAGATTATACATTAAACTATTGAATTATTGCTCACAAAACAAGAACATCTTACAACAATGTCAGTAACAAAAGCATTACTAATAATTAGCAGGTTACACATTATTATGCAAATGACATTGTAGTTTGCAACGATTGCTTCAACTTCAACAGCTACATCAACAACATGCTACTTATATAACAGCACTGACACATATAATCATTTATTCGTCACCGGGGAGATTTTTCTTTTTATTCTTGGCATATTTTGTTGGTAATGCTTCTGAATAGGATTCTGAATGCAGGACATGTTTTTTTTAATGTAAGTGAAGGATCTGAGAAGAGAACACATTGTAGCACAGTGGGGAGTAACGGTTATCAATATTTTCCGTGCTAAGTGTTAAGCATCTTAATTCTCTTCAAAGCCAGATATGGCGTATCTGAAATATGACAGCGAGCCAAGCGATTCCCTGGATTGTCCTCCTTATAATACCAGATGGCACCCTAACTTACATGTGAAGCAGGAAAATGAAATGTGAGGTTAATGATAGGAAATTCTGGCAGCTTCTGAACACGAGCCGGGCCGTGAGATTTGATCAGGATTAAATTAATTTTGCTTGGAGTTTTAATTAATATATCAGTTTTTAAAAAAAAGAAGAAGAAGAATCTGTGATTACACTCCAATACAAGCAAAGAAAAAAAAATCTAATCATTCATACTATTTTGCACTTTGATTTGATCCAATGTGAGAGTGCTTAGATTTTGAGGAACCGTCCTCACAGATCGGCTGAAAAAGAAAATCCTTAATCAAAGATAATAGCTCCGAATGTTTCTCATGGGGGAACAGAGTCTTGTTTATTCAGATTCAAACTCCTCAGGCACCTATAAATTATAGATAGAAGGTGCTTTCGTGTCGTGATTTAATTATTAGCATTTTCATAATCACACCAATGTGCTATAATCCTTAAGCAAACTCGTTGAAATAGATATGGTGTTTATTTTGGTTTACCTTTTTGTTGCTATTTCAGTACTTCCTTATCATCCTATCAGGCTGGCAGGCTCTCATTCATGCTGGATTTCATCTTCTGTAATTATTATCACGCCTTGTCCAACAACCTGTGTTTGTTGCACGTGTGGGCTGGATTATTGTGGTATCAGTCGGCCTCGTCTGCTGCCTCCTCGCTCTGTGATTATTGGGTTGCGTTTGTGTCACGTTGCAATATTGAATGACCCCGATATCAAAGTCCAAAATCAGCAGACAGTCCTGCCGATATCTTACCTGTGCGCCGAGAGAAAAGTGTCTTTGTTTTCCTCTCCGTTGACACGAGCGAATGTTTATTCTTCAAACCAGCCGAACAGAAAGCGCCGCTCGTCCCACCTCGTAATCTCTGATGTCATGCCAGCGTGCAGCTCGACTCCACAGGGAATCAATTAGAAAAACCGGGAGAGAAAGACTTTGATACTAAGTAGGATGACGTTTTTGGGGATGTGAGAGCGTTTCCTGGCTCAGCCTCGGCGGTGTTAATGTAGAATCAAAAGCTGCAGCCGTAAGCCTGCAAATTCCTCCGACTGTCGAAGGAGCAGCACAGAAATAAGTTTGTCTTTTGGCAAGGAGTGTTGGTGTTTTCAAATGTTAATCAGGCAATCAAGGAACATAGGTATAATTTGAGCAATTCTTTAAATTGAGTTCCACGTCTTATGTGCAAATTTGTGTTGATTTACATCTCACTACCTGCCAGTCTGAACCAATGTGTTGCTTTTCTGGAAACTGACATCCTCATCTTTGAATCAAGTCCAAAGAGTTTTCTTTTGAGAGAAAAAAAAAAACTAATTTGTGCTGCAAATATTACCTTTACCTCAGGTCTGCACTGGGAGGAAAATGACAGCGGCTGACAACACGCACTGTGAAATTGATAGCAACGGAAAACCTAACTGGCAACCGATGGTTTGGCCTCCCTCATGTAAGTCATATTATTAGCCAGTTCAATGGACTGGTTAATGACATAGTGGTCTATTACACTCATGTCTGTAAACAGAGGCACATGTTGCTGGTGCCAGAAATCTGCCCATCACAAGTTTGCCTTTATGACGGGAGTCTCCTTAAAAGAGCTGCGAGCTTGCTTCCACAAATAAAAGAAAAAGAAAAGGGATCTTTTCAGAAAGCCTCCTACATGCACATCAGATCACTTCCATCAATCTAGAACAAGTGCTTTGCAATTTGTAACTTTGGTAATATTAGAAAAGGTGTTGCTGTACATGGATTTTATTATGCACACGGGGTTAGGTAGAGCAGCTGCGCCTCCACTATTAGACGTGTGCTTTTGCATCCCCGCTTATTGGATTTTTATGTCTTCTCCCACTAAAATAGTGCAGCTAACCAACAGAGGCAGGTCAGGAGTAAAGAATTGCAAAAATGCCACATTTCTTAAATGGAATTTGGTGTAATATCTTTGTTGGAGAGCACAGGGAGCTTCAGTTAACTCAAACTGGGGAAAATCTGACCAAGACAGTTTTGGTGAGTTTTTATTTTGTTTTTGTCTGTTGAGTTGAAATGAAATGTGTTTTACGGAGTTAACGAGGCAGTTAAAGCTGGTCTTAGTTCAGTAAAAGAGAGAAAATTGAATTGAGAAGACTTTATTTTTATTTTTCATTTTTAAAAGTAAATTAGGTGTAACATTTTGTGAATTCCTTTTCTAAAATTTGTTGCAGCTCACGTACATCTGCCAGCCCTCAACTTTTTTTCTTTTATTGCAAGAGAAAGGACAAAAGAGTACGAGATTGAAACAAGACAAAGAACAAAACGGTACAAATATGAAACAAAACAGTATAACAGCAACATGAAGGAAACAAAAACAGCAAATACAAGTTGGTTTGACAATTTTGTCGTAGAATAACAGCAGGTTTGGTTTGATGGTGTGCGGGTGTGTGTGTGTGTGGGTAGGTGGGTGGGAGGGCATGAAAAAGAAAGGCGCAGAGAGGAAGGGAAAGAAGAAAAACAACAACAATAATAATAACCATAATAATAAATATAATGGTAATAAAATGAGAGGAAGGAAAGGTGTACTACCCTTCTCTGCCACCAAGTCTCACACTTGTCACAGAAAGACAATATTTCAGTTTGATTATGTCGTCTGTTACTCTGAGGTGACTCATATTTGCCTGCAGTTTTTTCCTCTGTTTTGCCTCCAGCTAACACTGTCACATCTCATGACGTTGGCGCCCAAAGAAGCAGGTTAAGACAAGTTAAACCAATGTCACTGCATGTGAAAATGAAATATGGTCGTCTTTGTTTACTTTCTGGACCTCAAAGCAGAACTTGGACAACAGCTCGCAGCGGTTCACTGTAAATTTACTCAGAAGATGTGAGTGAAGAAGTTCAGAGAGCTCGGCCATAGCTGTGTTGGTGGAGCTGTGTGCGAGCGGGGCTGGCGGCTGGTAGACACACTGACGAGACAGAGATCCACGGGAGGTAGTGAACCTGAGGCACAGGTAAACACAAGGTCAGACAGGAGTCACATAACATGAGGAAAAACTGAGTTCTCACTCTAACAGCGAGGCCACGTTGGTGAACTGAAAAATATATGTATATATGGAGTGAAGAGCCGAGGTCTTTATACTGCAGGAGCTTGATGAGGTGTGCAGGAGTGATATGGAGTGACATGAATGTCCAGATAAACACAGGGGACCAATAAGAAAACTCTAGGAATGAGAGAGGACAGCCACACCATGATAGTGCCAAATTTTCTGAATGATTCTGATTTAATTTGATCTGCTTGTTATTTAGTTTTTTAGCCGCGCTAGCAGCATTTGTGGGTTGTACGCTGTCAGTCTGTCAGTTCGTCCAAAACACTTTAATTTAGACAAAAATGCCATTTAGGTTTTGTCATATTTTAGTTAGTCTGAATTATTTTAGTTTAAGTCTAGATTTAGTCAACTAAATATCATAAGATTTCACTCATGTTTTAGATTAAGTTGATTAATATGTAATGTAATGCATTAGTATACTACATTTCTGCTCCATTTATACGCTGAAGAAAGTGTCAGTAGAGTAAAGTCATCAAAATGACTGATGACTCTCCCATCAGCCTCAGTTGCACCTTGCGTTTTGTCCTAATTAGCTAATGTTATCATGCTAACATGCTAAAGTAAGATGGTGAACATTGTAAATATTGAGCATTTAGCTCAAAGCACTGCTGTTTATGTGGTGGATTTAATCCAGTTCAGCAGTCGGACTAATTTATGTGACTTTGTGACAGTGATTATCAATGTGAAAAATACTGATATGTGATGTTGTGATATTGATTTCAACCATATTGCTAAGAAGGCTTAGGCTGTATCTATTTTTTCTTACCTTCCTGACATTTAAAAGAAAACCCCTGACCTTCAATCGGCATGAGGGGGATGCTTTGATACTGCCCAAGTCTATTGCCCAGCTCTTGCTCAATCACCTCGGACAGCAGTTGAATCATGTTTTGTCTTAGTTTTTTGGAAAACTGAAATATCTACTATCAAAACGAGCAGAGACTATATGGTTGAACTTGACATTTCAGGTCGATCATTTTCATAATGCATTCTTCTTCATACCTGCAACTCATAGCTGAGCTTCATCCTGTGAGTGAAAAAGCAGAAATGGAAGCAGATCACGTTTATTCCCCCTGAAAGGGTCTGCACATCCTCCTGTGCCAAAAAACTCACCAGAAAGTAGTTTTTAAAAGCAGATTTTTCAACAAGTTCTCCCACAGGGAACGTCATACCCTGCAGCCCTGGAGCATTTCAGTGTAAATGTCTTTGTAAAGACTATTTTCATGGCACTTTTGCTTTATTAGACAGTTCACAGTAAAAAAAGAAGCTGAAAGGAGGGAAAGTAACAAGCAATAAAAGTCCAGGCTGGTTTTAAAGTCAGAAAATGGCTTTTACATGGTAGGTGGGTTCACTAGCTGAATGACAGCGCTGTCCAGAAGTTACCCTTTTACAGAAAATCTTCTATGTCTCTCTGAAATGTGTAACAGCCTCTTGTAGTGTCCCATAAGTCAAATTACTAAGTTTTTAAACACTGGAACTTGTTTCTAAAAGCTGACTTAACATTAAATCTCCTCAGTTGCTCTCAATTTACAGTATATTTTATTGTGGTTTGCTCGCCATTTACAATATGTAGGGCCATTTTAAAAAATTGTATCCTTCACAATGGAGGTGATCTATCACCCCTGCCTCATTTTTAATCCCAGGTGACTGAAACATCTGTCAGGATGACTGAACGTCGATAGAGCGGTACAGCAGGGAGAAAGGAAGTGGAGTCAGAGGAGGAGGGGATGCAGATCCTGCCAGGAGTGATGGCTTTGAGACAGCCCTGAATCTCATCTAGATATGATGAGTATCACTCAACTGTGAGCTTATGTGTGTGTGAGATATAGGACACGCAGAAACTTGGTATAATACATAAGGAGATGCTCATTTTTCTATCTGATGGATGCTTTTATCCATAACAATATGCATTAAGGTGGCACCCAACAACCCTTGGCAGAGATAGTGTCATACTTTATCCACTGATGGTATATATGGTGCGTATAGGGCCAGCAGATGCTACTTGAAGACGTGTAACGCATGGCAACAGCCCCCCCACGGTGCGTTTGAGGGCAGCTGTACACCAGACGATCAGGAAAGTCCGCCTTTCTCCATCTTTAACTGACAAGGTTATCAGATATTCATGGAGCCTAATTAAACAAGTCGAGCCGGTGTTTAGTCCCACAGCACATTTCTTAGTAATGACACATCGACCTAATTAATTTTTGGTTTATTGGAATAAGATTTCAGCTCTCCAGCGCTCAAGTTCATCAGGTGCCCTCCTCTCTGTACTTCTGTGGAGGCTGCAGCGAGTTTGGGCTGCACAGCTTCACGGCTATTATTCAGACTTTTCCCTTCCAACTTAATTACCGTGTCTTCTTCTACAGTCGGTGTTTCTGGATGCACTTCACTTCACAGCACACTGACAAGATGTTACAAGCCGTGCTTTGTATCAGATATTATATGTACCTAATATAATAAGGCCTGACTGTAACCTGGAGCACTTTTGGAGAAAATGTAAAAGTTAATTAATAGTCGGTCTTTTATTATGAACATCCAATTTAATTTAACACAAATGAAAAGTTACAAAAATGTATAAAATGCATTTTGCCCCTTATTAGAACATATTCTGTCTCGTTTTTGTCTAATTTGATACAGATTTATTCATAAGTGTACTGTAAAATAAAGTGCAAACTTGATTTTTTTTTTTACATATTTTAAAATGCAATTTGGTGAATTTAAGCTTGGTGAGTTTCAAGAAACCAACTTTTATGCTGCATCCCCCAGCATAGATCCATAAATCTGTCCAGCCCAGCATCTCTAATAATTACACTCATAATGCATGGTCCATGCCAAAGCAGGAAGTTGGGTGACCTTTACAGTATATAGTAAGGCAGTAAGTAGGGGTGTGGAGGTCCCAGTGGTGGGTGGATGTGTAGCGCATTCAACATTCATGCAGTCGGGCCATAACTAAGAGCATTCACTAACCTTCCAGCTGCCCTTGTAAACAAAAGAAAGTTGTGTTTACATTCGGTTTTCTCACCCAAATGCATTGTGTGTATCCTTGAGGCCAAACAAACAGGCATCTCTGTCCTCCAGGGTTTTAAAAACCTTTTTAAGGCCATTATGAATGCACTTGGAGACCTGGTTGACATCCATACTGGTATACTGTGTGTGATAAGTCCAGAGCACCTCTGCTTTTAATGCTGGCGTAGATCCAAACACTGTCCGGACGTTGCAGACTGGAGTTGCAGGAGTGAGTTAAACTTGTCAGTGCAGAATGGGTTGCATTGGGGCGAGACTTTAATGATCTTCCTGATATGAATACAGAACAATATTGGGTGTTTGTTTTATGGCAGTTGAATGTTTTTCTGACCTCCGTTGTGACTCTAATGCATTTAAACCCAAGTTCCTAATTTGAGCCGTTTTCTTGCACAAGTGGCAAACAGCGGGCTTCAAATTCTTTATTTTCTGCAGGCGTCAACCAAGCACTCAATGCAGCGTTCTCAAACTAGATGCTGCTAAACTTGAACAGTTTTAACATACTGCTCATGGAAGTAGTTTTTATGTTTTTTTTTTACTTATATTGTTCATCTCTACCTTCCAAGAACTTATGTAAATCACTGTGCATGGCCATTTTCTCATTTTACACCAGAATGGTTAAGGTTAGGGTAGGTTTAGGCTTGGTTTGTGTTCCATAAATATCATAATTTGTATTAAATTAAGTAACATGAAGGGACCTTTGTCTTATGGTTACAATAATATCCCCTTGGTTAAGGAAGGATCGTGACCTCTTTTAGTTTAAAGTACAGAAAACCACATTCTGGAGAAATAACTGCATGTTTAAGATGTGTAGAGGAACCCTAAGAAAATCTCTCATTGGGGCCCCAAAAAGCCCGGCCCTTGTTACAGCTGCTACATTTCAGTTATCAGTTAATTTGTCTTCTGCATGTGTAGCAGTTAATGAGTTGACATGTCCTGTATTCCAGTAAAATATGACTTTATGATATTAATTTCATATGCAAGCATGAAAAACATAAGCCGCTAAACCAAATAACAAATGACTGCCCATAACAATCATCGCGGTGATAAATCATATTTGTAACTCTGTGCAGTAAAAAGCCTGCAAAGCTGAGGTATGGTCCTCCCATCTGCTGTAATACTAACTGTGCTGCGGGCCTTTACATTTGTCACCAATTAACACTGGCACACCTGTGGTGCATCTGACTTTTGTGTGTCTCTCTGCTGTAAATTCCTCTGGTCAAACTGCCCAATGTAAATGTCATAAAAAACCAATTTGCTTTTTCCATCTGAGGAAACACCCAGAGAGCGGAAATTCAAATTACGCTCCCCGACATCGCCATAACCTGCTCTTCCTCGCCTTATCGCCGACTGCTTGCATAATTGATTAATAACAGTAATTGCTAATACATAATGGATAATAATGGTGAAATGATAATTAGCAACGAAAAGGCCTTCAGCCATTTCTCCCATTCAGCTGTCGATAAAAAGGACTGAGCCGACTGTGGATACAAGGAATGTTGAGCACCTGTCACGGCACGCTTCATGAGGATTTTTACCCTACCTGTGTTATCAATCTTATTTAAACTTTAGCTCAGGTGAATAATAAAGATACTGTTAAATGTGAAATATTAACATAAAGCACAGGTTTGTGCAGTGTTATCTGCAAACTAATGGGAAGATTAAAGAAACATTTACAAAAACTATATATATTTTTTAAATAGTGTAGATCTCCGCCAGGCAAGAGATGGTGAAGCACCTGCTGCAATGTCACCACAACTGCCAGATGCCACCGGCGGAGATTTAACCTACCCCTAAACTTAACAAGGAAACATTTCTATATTTAATTAGAACATTACAAGCAACCACGTGGTTTTACAACAATGTAACAGAGAAACTCACAGAAGCTACTATCATATTAAATGATTTAGGTTTGTAACGGACCAAATGTAATGAAAATCAGTTCAGAATTGAGCGAGTTATGCCTTTATTCCAGCAGGCACAGCCCTGTGATGCTCCATCTGTGACGCCGTTTTGATCAGTCCCCCACATGTCCTCATATCAGGAGCGTCTCTGCAGCAGAGCGTTTTCCCTCAACGATTTTGTTGATTTAAAATAACTCATATGGAAGCGGAGGTTTAAATTGTGGCTTGTGCATGCAGTCTGCATCAACACTGGGTGAGATCTCGGTGTTTACAAGGCCGTGGGACAGATTTCACTGGGGGGAACTGGGGTCAGGATCATGAGGTTTAGGTCGAGGATTTAAAAGACTGCGGGGTCTTGAGGGTTAAAGCGTTGAACAAAACTGAAGACTCTGCTGTTCTGCTTTTGAGTCACCTTCCTGTTATGAGCCCTGGCATACCGCAGCAGCAGTATCATCCGAGAGCCTTATTAGCAAGCCAAACAGAGTGCTGCTCACTGCCCCGTGTACCTTATAAAAGTTGTTAAAATCCCAATAAAGGTGAGGGGAAACGCTGCCTGGATGCTTAAGTGGCCGGCCTGGACAGCCACCTGCATCTATTCCTGTCTTCTTTTGCTTAATTAAGATACAGATGTCGGTTAATGAGAGCGG
The DNA here is from genome assembly GCA_027495735.1 of Lutjanus campechanus. Classification (NCBI taxonomy): domain Eukaryota; kingdom Metazoa; phylum Chordata; class Actinopteri; order Lutjaniformes; family Lutjanidae; genus Lutjanus; species Lutjanus campechanus. Next base: position 38,777 of record JAJHUR010085508.1, read on the forward strand.
ACGCCGCTAATGAGTGATGCTAAATCCAATGGGTCACAGTTGGCAGTGCCACATGTGCTGCTTTTGATCATGCTGGCTAGTGTCTCTCTACCTCTGGAATAATCCACAAATTATACTGAGCCTGGGCTGTTTACTTAATTATTTATTTATTTGTTGTTTGTCTTGTTTGATTTTTCTCCCATGGCTGCTCTCTGTTTTTGGCAGATTCGGTCACATTCCTGGCAGCTTTAAATCACAGCTATACGCTATTTTCCGAGTGACAACGTTAGCAGCTAGCTGGTGGACAGCAACTAAAGTGAAGGAAGTTGGTGAAGACCAAAAACAGAGCTTAAACGAGACAACTGTTCACTAAGTAGTTCATCAGATCAACTGAAAATGTGATTATATGTCAGTGTTGTATTTACGGCTCATTTCTTCTGCCTGTAAGTGGCCAAAAATGCAATTTATGCAGGTTTAAAGAAATATAAAAGCACCCTTACTTTTTAATCCTTTTCATCTAATTACAACAAACAGCGTAGCTCATTTATATGTTGTTGAGACATCAACATTTCCAGGCTATTTACTTAATAGTTTATTTACTTGTTGTTTGTCTTGTTACATTTCCCTCCCATGGCTGCTCTAGTTTTTCTTGTGACATTTCTGGCAGTTTGTGGCTTTAAATCACAGTTGTATGCTATTTTCAGACTTTAAAACCATTTACAATCATCACTTTTCTCCCGAAACTCCTTTCCCGCACAAGCACCGTCGAGCAGCTTCATTTGACAGGATGGAAAAACTCATTCCACCTCTTACACACAACATCGGAATTAAATGACTTTTTCCCTTTTTTAAGCCTAGCACAGCACTTTTTCTTTCCCTCGTGTATTGCTTCTTTTTTTTTTTTATTGAAGACAGTAAAGTTGATGTAAGTATTACATTAAATTACCTGTAAATGTATGTGTGAATGCACCCAACCGAAATCCCTGACAAGTCTAAGGTGGATAAATGAGGAATTCATTTTTAGGGAAGTGGAGAACGAGCCGTTAAGCCCGTGTCTGCACGCTTTCCTGCATCCCGGCCTCTTCCACAAACTGTGCGATGGCATCACGATTCACATGGCATCCTCCGAAGCAGACACACACAACTCCCACTATGCCGGAGAGTTCTGGCTAATCCAAGACCTTCATAAAGCATGTGTTGGGCCTTAGCGACACATCTGTCATTCTGACGTCCGCTAGCATGGTCTGGACTGTCGGTTTCTAATCCATCTGTGCTCTGCAGAGACAGTCTGCTGCCAACTGGATCTTTGCTAAGCCTTTGGAGAAGCCGACTGAACAGCAGCTCCTGCCAACTTGCTGAAAGTTTTTATTTATATCTTACCATTTATTTGACCGTTTCCTGTTTCCTCTTTTTTTTTTTTAACACTTGCCTGGTTAAGTGAGTATGTTGACAAATGTTTTCTCTGATGAATCAGATGCTTGTGCTATTTGCTTTGATGTTGCCAGGCGATCAGGAGTCCATGGAAAGAGGGTAACTTTAATCCCAAGCACCAAAGGCAGAATAAGGCCAATGACTTTGATCTCCCTCATGCAAAAAACCCAGTAATTTTCCACTGCAATGCCACCGTGCTGGTAATATTGGATTAAAAACTCCCTCTTTTCTTCTGCTGTCCACTCATGTATGGCCTAAGGTGTGGATGAGGTCTGTCAGGGATGCTTCGGCATACTGCACAATAGAGATAGAGAGTGAGAGAGAAAGAGAAAAAGCAATTTTGACATATCTTCTTCAGTGCCACGGTGAGGCGATTCAGCAGAGCAGAACAACATTTTCATGAGGGTATAAGAACTCAAATGGGCACAGTTTGTTGACGGACAACCTGTTGGTGCCTCTTTCAGGCTCTACCTGTTTACATGCATCACACCGAGTGGTATGTCTATGGGTAAATAATGTAATAGCAAGCTAGATTGTTTGTGCCTCAGGCGTAAGTATGCCGTGTTCGTGCTGGTTTTCTAAAGGACTGTGCCGGCGGTTTTCTCAAGCAATCAGAGGTCAGCGAGCTCGTTTGCAGCTACTCGGATTCTTGTGAAAGAGCAGCGTCGATTATACAGCAGGGGAGTCAAAGGGCCATGGCAGTGTGAAGTTCAGATAATGAGTCATTACCAAAAATTAACAGCCGTGGTGATGGGCCATCTGAAAGCAGATGATGGATCCGGTAATAGGTTTTCAACAAGTGGTCATATTGTCATAACCAGTTTAATTTCCAAAAGTATCTACTGCTCTCCTCAACCTAGAAACTGGTCCTCTGCTAATTTCAAAAGACAAACGGCGCAATTCTGCAGTTCTTTGCTAGTTGTGAAGATAATGAAGTTGGAGGCGAACATACTGCCAGAGGGCAAAGTCCTTGTCCTAGGCCCCGTGGAGCAGACTATTTCTCGGAGCCATACCTCACTGATGCTGTACAAAAACGAAACTTTGTGATATTATTCACTGATTTTTGTGAAACTGGATCATTTTATGGAGAAAATATCTTCCTGCTTATGTCTTCTGGCTGCTCTGCCACAACTGGAGTTTCCTGATGGACAGATTTGTTGCTAAAGTAATTGTTAATTGCTGATAACTGTGACATTGGCTGCTGTAAGTTAGTTAGCTTAGTTAGCTTTGCAGCAGGCAGTCCTATTAGCTTTAAAGCTTACATAGCAACACTCAGCTTCTACTAGGACCACTAGCTGCATGGCTTAATAAACTAACGGCAGCTAAGTTATAGTTATGTGACCTGCAACTTTTTTGTTTCACTCTCATCACTGTCATGAACCTCTTTATCAGCCACAGCTCTCGTTAAATGCTCTAATATCCTGTCTATACGCGACCTCCCAAGCACTAAACCACAAACAGACAAAGTCAGCATCTAGCTGGTGAACACTACGGAGCATCTAGCAGCTAAAAAGCCAGATATTTCCTTCAAAAGTTGGTGGAGACCAAAAACAGAGCTAAAAGGAGAGTGAATATTGGATTGGTCAGGAGGCAATGAACGCAGCTCTAATGAATGCTACCGTTGCTCCGCGTCTGCTGTGTTTCAAATGCCACTAAGTGCCTAAAATCAATTAATGCAGCTGTAATTGCAACAAAATCAACATTGCTCTTTTACATGTTGTTGAAAGATCAACATTTCCACATAAGCAAATATCCACGACCATGACATATGAGCTGTTTTGGATCACATCAGGGTACATCAACCCTGTGCTGTATGCTGAATTTTTTTTAAAGAAATAAATTCACAAATGTCACTTTACCTTCACTTTTTTTTGCCAGCATGTGATTTGCCTTTGAATGTTTTCAAGCATTTACTCTCTGTCAACATATTTGCTTGCACATTTTCTTCAAAGACTTGCACCCTTAGTGGAGGTTGCCCTTATCATTTAAAAAAAACGGCTTTTATCATCCTTTCATGCCCAGGACAAGTGACAGGTCTGCCAAAATCTGATTCTGGCATCCAGACCTTCAAAACGAGATATGTAAGATGTCATGGTCGTTTAGTGATCAAACATCTACATATGTCGGGCACAATCTAGCTCAACGGCAATGTGAGCAGATGGAGACGCAGCAGGAGAAAGCAACATAGATAGACTGTGCGTTAGACATTTACAGGCAATATGTGGATATTGTGTGATTTCCCTATCAACTTTTGGATGCTAAGCATATGGCTGTAAAAGTCTACTTCAGATTGTGGTGCTGCATCGGTAGCTTTTCAGATATCCGCACAGAAAATGACAAAGATTGCATTTCAGAAAAGAAGAGACTGAGAGGCTTAACCTCTGACATGGCAGAGGTACAGAGAGCTGAGCAATCTCTCTTCGGGGTGAGCCGCTTTCCTTGTTTGGGGCTGAATAAGAGATTCTGGGAGGCTGAGGCAACACGGGAGCAGAGGGAATAAGTCAGAAAAGATACGGAGGTAAGGAACAGGGAGGAAATTGGAGTGGCAGAGTTTGAGACAGTGAGGCGAGAGAGGTGTGACGAGGGGTGCAGCGGAGACAGAGATCAGGTCATATTTCATCACTGTATGGACAGTGGAGAGGGGGAGGTGTTGAAAGGCCATCAGAAAGGCCATGAAGGAGCGTCAGTCCGATGCTTGAAAGCGATTGTCAACACTTGGTTTGTGATGCCGGTATGCTGCGCTGACCTGCTCACAGAGAGGCTGAGAGGGAGGACTCGTCGAACAAACAGATGGATTTTGCCAAAGTTTGCTGAGAATCCCCAGATACCCCTTCGACCAAAGTGTGTGTGTGGTTATCTGTGTGTGTGTGTATGCACTAATTAGCCACGATGTCAAAACCACCAATCTAATATTATAATAATGAGTAGGTCCCCTTCATGCCACCATAACATCTCTGACCCACTGAGCCATGAACTTCACAAGACCTTGAAGGTGTCCTGTGATATCTGGCACCGAGATGTTAGCAGCAGATCGTTTTAAGTCATATAAGTTGCAAGTTGCTTTAGCTTTGCACAGTAACAGCCGGCAGAAATGTCCTTCAGAGGGCGACTGTTTTACTTTTATACTTGAGTACATTTCAGGGCCCGTGATTCTTCACTTTTACCCGATTAAAACAAGTATCTGTTCTTCTACTTGGGTAAAGAATGTGTGTACTTTTGCCTCCTCTGCTCTGATCGTCTGCAGCACTCACATTTTTAGCCATTTCTGCCACAGAAGCTCTTCTGTGGGATCAGACCAGATGGGCTAACCTTCTCTCTTCATACACATCAGTGAGTCTTGGGCGTCCATGACCTAGTTGCTCGTTCAGGAGTTGTCCTTCTTTGGGCTACTTTTGGTAGTTACTAACCACTGCGTACCAAGAACACCCAAAAAGACCTGCCGTTTTGGAGATTCTCTGACCCAGTTGTCTAACCACCACAATTTGGCCCTCATCAAACTCACTCAGATCCTCATGCTTTCCCATTTTTCCTCCTTCCAACACATCAACTTGAAGAACTCACTGTTCTCTTGCTGCCTAATATATCCCACTGCTTGACAATCGCCATTAAAACAAGATGATCAGTGTTATAACTTTGCCTGTTAGTAGTTTTAATGTTGTAGCTGATCAGTGTATGTGGGTTGATATACAAATCCGTTCCCATTGTTTATGGCTGCGTGTACAGGAGTGAGATCAAATTTGTTTATCACTTTGAGATCTCAAAGAAAGAGTCTCAGTGTGAGTTTGATTATAAAAAGAGAAGTGGAGTTAATGAACGTGGAAGTGCTTTGGAGAGTAGCTCCCATGTTGTGATCAGATTACTACGATATATATAAATCTTAACACTGCTGCAAAAAACAAAACAAAACAGTGGGTATTTTATTCATAAATTCATTACATTAACCAGAATCCATCTCCTCAGAAAGTCAGTATAAAGGAGACACTAATTTTCACAGTGATTGTCTCATTTTTGTACTTATTCCTTAATTTTTCTCACCACGATTTCTTTAAACTGATGTGATATGTTTTAATCCCTAATCTTGCACCGTATGTCGACTTATTTTGGTGTTTTCCACCCTTTTAATATATGTAAATTAACTCTGGATCTCTGGAATTAAGTAATTGCATTATGATTTAAAGAATGTATATATCAGTTGTGAAATTCAGCATCATTCTTATTCATTTGCGGATATAAGTCCTGGAAATTTAAACCCACAGCTCTCCTTTTCAGACATTTTGTCATTCTCTCTTTGATTTCAAGCCTCGAACAGAGCACAGTCTGATTCTATAGCAACCAATATTTCAGTGTTGTCCTACGATCTTGAATGTTTCTGATCCCCCCCCCCCCAATCCCGACACCATATCTGCCCTCATCGATCACAGCGGATGGTTTGGTCCAGATCCTGCCTTTAAGATGGATGAATTCACTTTCCTTGGACCTTTTGAGATATGGTACATCCCATACCACGTGTAATAAAAGGATCGATGAGGTGCGCGCGCACAGACGTACACACTTCATTTCTCACTCGTCTAGAATTAATCTATATGAGGCAATGCAATCATGTGCGTAGAAAGTGTAGAAAGTGTTTTGAGCGGCGTCTTGATGTTTTGACTCGGCTGCCTTTCTTCCTCAGTGCAGCCGGATTGGCAATGACGAGAGGCAATTTGTTGGCGAGCAGCAGGTGGTTGGGTTAATTGCCCACGGTGCTGGTTGGAGAGAAAGTGTCTTGCTGAGTGTGGAGTGCCTTCTGCACTGGCAGAGCTCGGGTCCGGATAAAGAACAGCAGTAAGCATATTGTCATCTCCCACCTCGCCACCCTAATCAGTACTGCTATGCACTCCCATTGTTCAACCGAACTGGCTCGCTTCCCGGAGGAATTCTCTGTTCTTCTCTGCCTCTCTAGCCTTTTGCTTCTTTTCTCCTAGAGCCACCCACCACCCACATCCTCTCTTTTTCAGCCCCTTTCATCTCCAAATTCACTTGCTTTCTCTATCTCTCCGTTGCTAATGCAACTCGATCTCCCTCCCTCCCCCGTCTTTAGCAATGAACTCCCATTTCTCCAGATCAATTCCCCCATCTCCCTCTCTGTTTATTACCTCTTTCCCTATGCTCCTTACCCTCATTTTCCTCTTATGTCCACCCCACCTTTCTCCTGCCCCTTTTTCCATCTTTCTCTACCCCTCTCCCTTCTTTCTTTCTTTTTTTTTTCCTCCCGGAGGAGCGGGATATTGATGTAAACACACACAGAGCTCTGAGTGGTTTTTAAGCTGCTCCGACCGATCCGCAGGCCTCCCTCCATTGTCCCAGCAACTGCAGGAAGAGACTTGATCTCCAATAGGCTTATCCCACCAGCCCTCCCAGTGCCGTGTCCGTAAAAAGATGGCGATGGCGAGGGGTTTGACTGGATGGATGGCTGTGGGGTTTGGCTGGACCAAGCAGTGTCACGGCTCCACCGTGGTAATGGATCAAAGAGATGTGGGCGGTGGGTGAGAGGCAACGCTGTAATTAAGTATTTGAGACCATGCTGGCAAAAATAGAAGTGGAACTAAAAGGATGCCATGGCAATGACGGCTAAGGAAAGCAACGTTTGATGAAATCAAGTCAAACTTTGAATGGCGATTATGCACCGTGGACATGAATAATGTGGAGACTGTGGCCCTTCAACACAAAATGATTAAGTGATGGCAGCATGGAGTGGAGAAAAACATCCTCATGTGTTCAAATCTGAAAAACAACGACTTATTATCTCCGTCAGGCATAAAGCTGAAGGAGATCATGCGATTGCTTTGTGCATGTGTGTGTCTGTCCACGTGTGTGTGATCAATGGACGTGCACCTCAGCTAATCATGCACACTGCTGAACTGTTTTGTGCACTTTTATGACTGCATATGCTGTAGGATCTCTGGGATTTGCAGTTTTTGAAAAATCTCTTTTTTTGTACCTCCAGACGGGTATTATGTTTGTGGGTCCCATCCCTTTCAATGTGATATCTCATGAATGAATTAAGGAAATTTATTCAAACTTGGCACAAATTACCACAAGATCTTGGTGGTCAAAGGTCACTGTGACCTTACGCCCGGCCTATTCTTGTGAATGCAGTATCTCGAGAACGCCTTGAAGAGGAATCTGTTCAAAAGTGGACAAACCTCCACTTGACTCAAGGATGAACTGATTTAGATTTTGAAAGGTCAGAGATCAAAGGTCACCGTAACCTCACAAAACACATTTTTGGCCATAATTCAAGAATTCATCAGCTTATTATGACAAAGTTTCACACAAATGTCGAATATGACACTAGTAGCATGAAACGTCACAAGGGAGGAGGTTGGGTTGGATGTTTGGATCAACAAAGCGACTGATCTTAACGCAACAGATTCATGTTCATTTACCAGCAGTCAAGTGTTTATCTAACCTCAACCATGACTACAGTCCTCCCCTCCTGGTGATTAACTCGATTTGGGCTGCTCTTTGACTCGTTTGAATACTGTCTGGAAATTTCTTAAATATTTTTGCAGAAAGTTTCTTAGAAAGAACTCTGTAATTTGGTATAACTAATAAGCAAAATAGGAGTTAGTCCTGAAAGAAGAAGCTCAATTTCAGCCCAAGTAGCTATTCATTCATAATTATTACGCTTAATTCTTCATTTTTATTGATCTGTGTGCTTGCCTGTAGACACATTTCACATTTTTGCATGTTCACTTGACCCTGTCCAAGAAAATCAAAGTCACAAGTTTTTCTTGTCTCATGTTTTTTAGTCAGTAGGAGCGATATCATGCTCTTTTTAATAAAAAAAACTACTCAACCATAGATAAAATCTAGACACTTTGGTCTGTACGCATTTTGTGATTTCTGTAATTTTTTAGTAAGTTAGCTACACTTTCCTCAATCGATCATTGGTAACATTAATGATCAAGTTGATTCATCTTAATTAAAAAAAACAAACAAAAATAAAACAGTTTCTTATGCTAAACAACAACAAATGCATTTCCCCCCTCAATCAAAGTTTTATTACCACAGTAACATATTGCATATTCTCTGACAGCATTGCTTTTTTACTCTCCGCCCCCCAACAATCTTCCTCTAAATTTAACCAAGTACTTTTAGATGCCTGCACCAAACTCGCATATCATTTGTTTTTCAAACGTTATGAGCCTCATTTATTTACTTATTTTCTCATTTAGATCTGAGCACTCATTTGAAAAACTCTGATAAATGTCAGGGTGAGGATAAGGAAAAAGACTTTAAGTGGAAACAGGCAACTTTCTTTGCTTTAATTTATCATTACGACTAAAGTGTTGATTGCACAGTATAATGGCTTTAGAATAATGACACCATCCGAGTTTAGATTGTTTCCTATACGCCTGACTTTCCCTATGCAAATCTATCTGCCACCGGGCAAATTATGTCTCCATTATAGACTAAATTAATGAACAAACTCAAGCTTTCTCCTAATGTTTTCTTCTAACGTTACTCCTCCCTCCACTCTCCCGGCAACCCCTGCAGTTACTTGTTTGTGTGATGCAATAACGTTACTCAAGCTGTTTTTTACCAAGTGATATACATCATTACAGTAGAGTGTATATGCATGTGCCTATTTCCAAATTTAATATAAAATTGTGACAAAGTGGCGTTGATCATTTCTTCACAGATCTAGGCCCTGACTCCGAGGAAACGGAAAGGTGATTCCGTGTGTGATTGATCTCGCCCCTCAGTTATCATTTCCCATAGCTGCACCATCTGTGGTTCAGGTGTAGGTTGTATTTAGGCGGAGCAGAGCAAAGGTAAAGGGGAACGCGTATCGACCTGTTGTCTTCACCACAGTGGCACAACAACAATACCACTTGGAAATCCTCGGGGGCTAAAAAGTTTCCACTTGAAAGAGTTGTTAACACTTTACAGTAAAGGTGCACAACATTTTGTGTTGTTACCAGGGAACAAATGAGGGAATTTATTCTCTGTATCCCGCCCAGGGACAATAGATGAAACAGTAAGGGACTACTTAGTAAATACTCAGTATTAGATATCGCTTTACTTTAGGGGGATTCACAGATAAATATGAACTAATCATTACCTTTAGTAACTCATCATTATCTACTATATTCCTCCATTAGATTTATCAGGAAAGTACTTCTTAACAATTAATTAATTATCAGATTGTTCCTGACTCATCCCTCACTTGTTTCTTAATAAATGAATCATTAATTAATCATTAGCAGCTCATCCCTCATTTGTTTCTTGGTAAGCACTCAAATATTTTTGGTGTTTGGTATTTTGGATGACTTGGAAGCCTCTTGAACATAACTTCTAGGATTTGCTGGACCACAATCAAGGGGGGGGGGGGGTTAAAAAAAAAAAAAGAAAGGCTGTTTCCACTATGTATTGTAATGAGATGAAGCATTTAGGACTATTTGTAAACCTCTAATGAATGAATTACAGCTTTGGCTGCTCTCTAACTGTGAGTGCCAACCCATTCGCTGCTGACCCAGTGGCAAGCATTTGGAAGTATTGCATAGAAATAAATTCTTGTCTAATTAAGTGTTTCCACAGAAATTAGGCATCATATTTTAAGAAACGCTGGCAAACAAACACCTTGTAGTCCTTAGTTTAAAGTCACATGTCTGCAACGCTCCTGACAAGCAAGGAGACTCCTCGTTCTGATCATTCTTACATGAAGCAGCTAAAAGATTTAGTTTGCCCACCGTGCCGTGAACACCTTGAAAATCCCCTCTTATGTATCAAAAAAAAGGTAAAAATTACACGCAACAGATATAAATCAAATTAATCATGTTTTTAGCTGCACCATTACATCACTTTAAAAAGAGAAAAACCCTTGATGTTTTGTCATTTCAAATCCGTTCCCCTGTAATTCAACCAGGCGTTTTTGCTATCTGTGGAAACTTTGCGATCTTGACCTGAATGTAAAATAAAGTTATGTGAATATCAAAGAATCAAGGGCTTGCGGCATGCATTTGTGATGTTGCTACGACCAGACGGGGTAGAGGAGGTGAAAGTTAGGGTAGGGAGATGTATAGGGCAAGTCAGTCCAGACATTATCTCAATAATGTCAGTTTGGCGCAAAGAAAGTCTGTGTTTTCTTCAGCATCTTCGATCATGTAACTTTTTTTCCTTCAGTTTTTTTTTTTGTACGGTAGACTGGGGACAGTTGCAACAAGTCTTATTCCTCCAATCAGAAACATGCTACAGTGATAATACCCATACTGCACATATGCAAGTATGTTGCATTGAAAATGGTCTCATGGTCCCAACATACAATAATTTAAATGATACTACAATATTATTCTAAAACAATGCAAAATGCAAAATAAAATTCTATTTTTAATATCTTGCAGCTTTCCTCTGTGTTGGGGTCAGTTGCAACATCTGACTTTTCCTTTCAAATAAATATCGCAAAACAATGTGTCACATATAATCATTAGACAATTTTATTTTTGGTATTATATTTTGTGGTTACTGCAGTGAGAACGCTACCGCTTTTGTCAACAGGGGCCTCCAAGTAGCTTAAATATATATTATATTAAATTCTCCAAGTGTCTGCGTCACTGAGAGAAATGCTGATTTTTTTTCTTTTGTACTTTTTAAATGCTACAGTACCACATGTGGCTGTAAATACGTCCTAACCCAACCTGCGGATGTTTACTTTTGATCAAGAGCCAATATAACGCCACATTCTGCCCCTGACTGTCTATATATAGTGTAGACGGGAAATGTATTTCAAGGCCTGTCTGCACACAGTGACATTTCTTTTCACGGCAGATGAGGTCTGCGTCTGTATTGATGTTGTTTATGTGTCTGTGTATTTTTTTTTTTTTTCTTAAACTTAACACTCTGTCTGTGTATTTTTCTCCCCCAACCTTTCTCTTCAAAGTGACATAAAAGGCACCCGTCATGCCTGACGATCAAAGAGCAACAACCAGAGCTCGGGCTCTCTGTTGTGCCGCTGTCATTTTCACTCTTTTAAACAACAAAACAACAGAGACCTTCAAAACTCACGGCCATTGTTGATGAACATGCAGTCGACACGCAGTCGACTTGGGAGAGATCTCGGCCTTGTCTCTGTTTTTTTTAATTTTGCTTCTAGTCTTTTGTTTTGATACGAGCGTGTCACAAAGTTTGAGCTGATCCTGGAACAGAGATCAAAATCATCCAAGAACATGTGCTCATTTATGTAAAACACTGTTCACTGATGTCCCGGCAGTCCGAAAGTTAGTTGCTGAACAGCATTTTTAGTTAACTGTTAAAGGGATAGTTGGCATTATTTGAAGTGGGGATTTGTGGGGTACTTATCAATAGATGGTGGTCTGCACACACCTAGCTATTTTTACTATTATATAATGAAATAGGAAACAAAAATCAAAATGAGAGTGCAAATTTGAAGTAATTCTCAAAACTCATCAGGTGGCTGTTTGATTCCTCATTTATCGTGTTGCTCAACCCTACATTTAGCCAACGAAATAATATGAGGAAAATGTAAATTCATTGCCGTTACAGAACAATACTAATTAGGTCTTGCTGATAGTTTTTTTTTTTTATGACAGACTGCAGTAGACTTGGAGCTGCATTGTGAATTTCTTTCTGCTGAGACACCCTGCTGTCTGTTGTGAGCTGATAACAGCTACGTTTGATGTCAGAAAAGGAAAACTACAATTTATAGTCCAATTGTTATAAATAGCACATTTGTTTGTGCATGAGATCTTGTGAGAACAAAACGTCAGATATCCATCATCAAAGCTCGGAATATTATATGCATAAAGTAACCAAATTTTTTTTGCAGTAAATGATTTTATAGCTTTATTTTGCAATAGTGACCCCGCTCACTGTACATTATCCTGCTTGTTTTGTACCAAAAATGTCAACAGTTTGATACAAAATATTCATTTTAAATGATTTCACTGATTTAACAATGATTTTATTGTTCCTTCAGAGTCCTATGATCAGAACTGTCTCCATAGCAACGGTCTGTTCTTCTTAACAACAGTCTGTTATACATAGCAAAGGTCTGCTGTACAGAAATAACACATCTCAGAATGCTGTAATTGAAGTAGTTAACAAAGTCGTGTAATTCAATACCAACAATGTTCACCCGCACAGAGCATCCTTTATACTTATTGACATTTGTGGTACATATAACACTCTGCAGCTCCGAGCTGATTCCAAGGTCCTCTTTACATGCAGCACATCTTGTCTTTAAAAGAATAAGAAACACTTTTAGTTTGAGAAATAACATTTCAGTTGTGAGGGCACTAATTCATATTTATTGATAATCATCCAGTAAGTGCACAGGTAAGGGAATGATAGATACATGTAGGTCATCAGGACAGTTATTAGGATGTGCTCTGCTGTGGTACTACGACTCATTACTCGTGGTGGATTTCATGGCGTCGGTGAGGCTGTCAGCGATGACTGTCGGTGTCAGAGAGGATGTGGATTCCTGCAGCAGGTGAACATGAATCGTTCATACAGCGAGCAGCCGGACTGTCAGAGATGCATCAGAGAGGGATTGTGTAGCTCTGACGGGGACACAGAGGATAGAGACATGCTTGAAAGGTTGAGGTATTGAATTTTACTTCCTGACAGCTGAGTGACCTTTCGGCTCTCGGGGGGGACGAGACAGAGATGGATTTCGCAGTCGTCCGCCGTGCTCTCTCTCCGCCGCTCCTCCCACAGGGTTAAGAATTAATGCTCCTTCTCTACCTCTCTGCTGAGCAAGGAGACTTGAGCTTGAACCGCATCGCCGAGCGCCCAGGCGCGCGCGCGAGGAGGAACACCTTACAAGTGGTTCCTCTCATGTGAACTTGAGCAATTAAAGGAGAATGGTGCAAATTAGCTCGACACGAGAGCGAGACGTCTTTGTTCATTTGCATCGCGGCAGCTGGAGAGGAGCTTGGCTCGCTGTTGAACCTGGCAGCGTCAGGACAGTTCAAGAAGGAGGGCAGCGCAGCCACACAGTAAATTGTGCCCTGTTCTCACCGATACCCCGTTTCCCTCTTCACACCCCAGAAGAACTGCTATTCATAAATATATGCAGCATGACCGGGCCAGGTCCCATGCTAATGCACTGAATACCAATGAGACTCGTCTTGACTCTCACACTGCGAGGCAGTCCTCTTCTTCTGTGGTGCCTCTGGGCAGAATTTACAATCTTCCATCCCCCTTTTCTGTAGGTGTGAGGTGAAAGTAACAAATCACAGTTTCATCTGACGGCCCCGCCAACTCTCCACAGGATCACCTGGCGTCTTTAGGAGATACGAGATAAGAACACACCTCAATGAGCTGACTTGTTTTATCTCCTCTGTAATGCATCTCTTCCTTACGCTGACACAATGAGCTCTGAGCTGTATTTTTTATTTTTTTTCTCCACCTTAAAGTTCACTGACTCTTGGTTCTGCTAGTGCTGTCCTGCAGGGAAGGTTTTGGAGCTGCTTAGGCGGCGGCGTCACGTACCGCCGGTAGTCTCCCTGGCAGTGACCAAAGTGCTGAGAATGATAGACTCGGAATGATGAGCGAGTGATTTGGTTCTCCATCTTTCTTTTGAGGCATCACGTGGCACGGCAGCTTGTCTACGCTCCATTACTCCAACTGGCCAATGAGGCATCTACATGAAGGGCCTCATTGATTCCTTTTTACTCGTGCTTTGTGAAAATATACAGTCGGGTGGGTTTACATCCTGATGCATCACTGGACAAAGACAATGACCAGCCGAGAATAATGTGTTTGTGTGTTTTCATTGAGTATTTAAAGGTAGAGTTCATATAATCATAAGTGCGGCTGTTGTTGTTTTGATTACTATGTAATGTTGAGTTTAAATGATTACTAGAGTAGATTAGTTGTCAGCTATTAAACTGAATGTCAACTGTTGTGAAAATCAATGATTTTTTGAGTCATTCTTTAAGAAAAATGTCCAAATTCTCTGATTTCAGCTTCTCAAATGTGAATATTTTCTGGTTTCTTTAGTCCTTTGTGACAGTTAACTGATTTTTTTTTGAATGGTGGACAAAACAAGACATTTGAAGATGTCTCACTGGGCTTTGGGAAACAGTTTTTCACCATTTTCTTGAGAAAATGATTGACAGATGAATCAATAGTGAAAATAATTGTTAGTTGCAGCCCTGAAATAGCGTAATATATTTTCACTGAGCCTGCCCTGAAACTGTTCGGAGCTCCCCTGAAAATCATGATAGTTTTGATTCACCAAAGTCTGACAATAACACACACAAACTAAGAGATCGATCAGCTGGAGACCAGCAGCTCCGTGTTCTGTGAAGTAAGATTCCTGATTTCTTCCGTGGTGTTTGGTTGGTGCGGAAAGAGTGATATTTGGGCTTTTGTTAATCACAGCAGAACATTGCTTAGCTTTCGTGCTGGTACGCCTCTCTGCTTCTCCAAACCAGGTCATACGCTGACAATCGATAAGTACCTCATACAACCCCACTTCAAATACTCTGAACCTTTAATTGGCGGAGCATTGAGGTCAGCGGTAAAGTGTCTTGCTCAGGGACACTCCAGCAGGACGTATTGCTTTGCCAACACTGGGGGACTGAGCCCAGATGATCCAGCTAAAAGGACCAGTCCCTGCTCTCACTGAGCCACCGCCACACTGCTGCAGTATTTACTATTCACAGGATTCAGAGCATTCACCATAAATTCTTCATGAGCGTGTCAAAATATTGTTGTGAAAAAGCGCTTCTATATTTCATACCTTGCATTTATTTGAAGACCCTGTCGGCTAGAATATCTATGATGTATAAAATAGATTTTTCACCCTCACTGCTCAATTTAGAAAAAAAAAAAAGAAAAGCTGCATTAAAACTGCATCAGATACCTGCACCCCTGCACTAATGTCACATTAATATCAGTACAACATCATGTCAACACAGCTTGAGATCAGTGTCAGTGTTTTTCCAACTTAGAATTTAAATTCAAGCAGAAATACGGTCATGTTAAATAAGTGACAGTATTGATTTTGTTGTAGATGTTAATGCCTGAGTAGGAGACTAATCGAGCAACCTCATTATTCTGCTTCCTAAAAGCTTTTATTATGAAGCGTTGAAATCTGGAAATGTACATGAAACAGTAAAATAAAGTGACGCAGGACGTGTACTTAAACAAACTGAACCACAGAGATTCAGACAAAAGTACTGAGAGCTGAACACACAGACTTTTAACAACATCTTTCTCTCTGGGCTCCGAGTCTTCACAGCACATATCAGAAAAAACAAAAACACAAAAACAAACTTGTCTACTGGCATAGAGAAAAAAAAAAGCATGCATATACACACAAATTTTTGTGTAAAAATGGTATTACCAGCCTGTAACAAACAGCTGTGTATCAGCAAAAAAGACAGAAACATTACAGCAGTGTGGAGGGAAGTCTTGAGAGCTGGTTAACTCGGATTTGATTAAAGAAGTTTCAGGAGACCTTGACGTCTTGCGCAGAGAAATTTATTGAAGCTCCATCAAGGAGCAACACAATCGCTGTGTCACTGTTAACTGCCACCCCATTCTGAAGATGTCCTTCTGTTGAGGAGTGTTTGACCTCGGCACTGGAAACTATGCTTTTCCTGAGTTAAGTCACATTTGCATGTTATAATGCAGCACCTTCTACTCTAATTCTGTGTCAGTCTCTTTGGTTTAATGTAGGAATAAACAATCCTTCTACACCCTGTGAGATGGAGACAGCGCTATACGTGTTAGATGTGAAAATATTCTGTTTTTCCTCTCGTTGGTCCTCTGGCTCAGTGGGTGCGTATTATGCAGCTGAAATAGAGTGCATCGCTGAGCCGCAGCTCTTGCTCATTATTAGCAAATTAAAATGACAAAAAAAAAACACCCCAAAGGATGAAAAACCACTTCTGACATCTGTACTGTGTCTGTGTCGCTCAGCCCCGAGCCCATTCTTACTGAGGACATCAGTATTTAAAGTCAGATCACAAATATAGTTTCATATTTCAAAAGGGCCAAGGTGTTTTTTAGCAGGCGGATATAAATAACACATTTGTCGAAGACTATTTTCAGCAAGAGATTAAAACACATTTTTTTCCCCCCAACCACTTTAAAATGAAGCAACTCACTGTGAGCAGCTCGACCAAAGGGGATTTTTTTCCCCCCTTGTTTCATCTGACTGATTTTCAGATGCCTGAAAATGTTAAATTATCCAGTAATCCTCGAGGGAAGAAAGGAAAATATCAGAGGCAAGTCTGAGAAAATTAACAGAATTTATAATCCCCATGCTGTTAATCATTTTGTGACCCTTCAGATTATGTTTTGCTCTGTTTACTGCATCAGGATGGTGTATGTGGGACAAAATAGCCAAAATACACAAAGTGTGTATGTTCATGTAATGAAGGAACATGAAGTGCAACAGTGTGGCTCACTGCTGTGTTTTTAATGAGCTCTATAGCACAGAGGAACGGGAATACAAAGGCGGCACATTCACATACAATCCTAAAACAGTTGAGATGTGGTCTAAAATGTAAATAAAAACAGAATGCAATGATTTGCAAATAATTTTCTCAGAAAACCAACATTGAATAACCGAGACCTTTGATCCCACAGGCAGCAATGCATTAAAAACTGCATTAAAAAAGCCACATGGTTGTATAAAGGATACTACATAGGCTTGGGAACACTGATCTCGCCAAGACTCTCACCACAAACAGTAGAAAATGAACAAAAACACTAAAAAAATGAATGTTTATCCTCATAGCAGCCAAAAAAATCTGGAATATAGGCGTTAATGTGCTGCACAATAACATAAGTACATGATTTGGATTGTAATTTAGAAAGAATTGATGAGAGTGTACTTCAGTGTTGCCTGTAGTGTGTTTTTTTTCCCACTTATTCCCACCATGCTCATCAACACCCTTAATCTCGGCAGCGTGTCAATGTCAGTCCTAGCGTGACATAATGAGCGTGTAAGGATAGAATTGGACAGCTGGAGGCATGACCGTTGCCGCCATCGTGCCCTCGAAATAACCCGCCAACCCCTCAGCGACCCGTTCCTCCCCGCAGCCTTGACGGCCACTTTCCTCACACCATGAAACGCGTCCGATGAAAGGTCGAGAAGAGAGGGCAGGGAGACTGACGGACCGTCTTGGCGGATGGAGGTCGGATTGATTTTATGGTTTCATGTGGTGGATATTGCGGCGGTCATTGGTCCAGAGGGAGCTGGCCGAGAGCCCTGGTTCCCGCAGGTTCAGAGAGTCGGAGTCACGACCTGGTCTTCGTTGTCTTCTTCAGTGTCGGCCTCTGCTCATCCATCTGTGGCTCAGGCTCAGTCATGTTAGGTGATTTCGTATCATCCGTTGTTTTCCTGCCACCTGATTTTCCAGGAACCTGTAGTTTGTGATTTATAACTGATCATCCATCTGCGTCATGGCGAGCTGTGGGCTTCAACACGCTGTTGTTTATTAAGACTACAGGCAACCTTTATGCTTATACAGCAGCTTTCTGTGTAGATGACTAATGTCATGAATAAGTCATGCCCAATACTGTATATTATTTAAAATGTTTGATCTACCTCTCCGTGTTGTAGCACAAGGTCGTATATGTATTCTTTACCTTCAGCTTTTAAAAAATTGAAGTCACTCTGAGGGAGATTTGTGAGATTTTATCATTCTTAGATGGCCTTCTTTTGTCTTACTGATAGAGTATTCAATTCTACAAAATAAATGAATCAAGATCAAAACTCGGTCTCTCTAAAGTGCATCACCAAAAGGCATAAATCAACAGAGTGAAAGAGCAGCATCAATTATTTAAGAAAGTCTGGAGAAACAGGACCAGAGCTACACTACCAATGAGGGAACCGAGGTTATGTCTTCAGTTGTGTTTATGGAAATGTTCAACACATTAAACATGGCAGTTTTTTAGACTCTTTATCTTTTAACAAAGATTGAAAACAAAAGTTATTTAAAATGTGATTAAACGGTTGAATGAATTCAAGCAGAAATAGACAACTTTTTTTGCTTTAATCACCCTGACGCCAGGCCCTTTTGCATTTCTTTGTGTGAAGCCCTCAGGCTAACATTACTCAAACTACTTTGCAGTGGACCAACATGAACTTAAATAACAAAATGGCAGAACAAGTTGTTTGCCAGTGACTTCCAAGACGACACATACGACCGTTGGAGCGTACCAACGGCAGGCGTGCCCAGTCTTTGTACTACTGAACCTTCGTTGGCACGTGGTTAACGTGAAACGGTCACAGTTTAGTCAGAAATACTTTGTTAAGTTTAGGAAAAGATAATTGTTTGGGTTAAAATAAGTTTCCTACTTATGTAGTTAAGTTCTGCATGTTGGTTCAGTTATGTTGCATGTATGACGGAGGTTAAGTATGTACATATGTTAAAATTACTCAACTTTGACCTTTGGTTTCATATGGGACACAATCTTCTGGGTGAAAGTCTTTGTCACTCACCAGAATGTGTCGCCTGACTTCCTCCTTTGGAGTCATAAAGACTACGACCACTAGATGTCACCACCTAACAATTAACGTAAATATGGGTCATAATCATAGACAATATAAAATATGGACATGTCGCGTCCGTTACGTAACCCATAGGTTTCCGAAGAGCTGTTGTGAAGCTTTGTGTGGTGTCTCTGGCCATCTTGGCAGCAGCATTCACATAACTTCCAAATAATAAAAAAAAAAATGGGCCAAGAGGTGGACCATGAACCTGTGACGGCACCCAGCTGTCAATCAAATCAGCCAAGCCCTTAATTGCCACTTGGTCAGAATAAGCCACCGTATAGAGTTATTTTTATGGTGAGGACGTGCTGAGGAAAACGCCAGAGTGTATTAAATTTGAAAGGTGTGTTTACAAATTCAACTTTTTACTTGAAAGTGAAAGAATGTTGTTTTTTTCTGGTTTTAACAGGTAGCACACCCATGACCTCAGTACTTCTACAGCCCTACAAGAGAGTTAATTTTCCACTTTTTGACTTTAGCACCACCTGAACTTCTATCTTAAAGGTCTTTGAAAATATAAACAAAAGGCTAACCCCATCCACCACCAAAATTCAAGGATCTGAACCTAATGCATAATTTCTGAACTGCTGTATTATCTAAAATTAAATAAGTGGCGTTAGTACCTGAAGCCTTTGCAGCCATGTTTATTTTTTATGTTCTTTGTTTTTCCAGAGAAGATGATGATTAAGAATACTGTAAATATTAACAGAAATAAGTAACATCCCTTAGTTTCCATCCATAACCTGCCTGAAAATGTGTAGATTGGGCTTTAAACATCATCAGCATCACTTTTACTGTGCAAGTAAATGCTTGTGCACCTCAGTAACCTTTGGAAGAAGGACTTTACTTCTTCTATGAATCTTTACCCTGATACTCATCACTGAAGATGATCAAATCTGACAGCAGAAAGTTTAATAAAAATCTATCTAACCTCGCACTCCCTCGTGTATAACAAGGGCATAACAGTTGTCTTGTTTTTAGACAACTTTAATGGTTGTTTCATTATTTTCCAAAAAGCAGACAGGAATATAGAATCAAATCAAGCATAATAACAAAGGCCTCTGTGAAAATAAGTTACGTAACCGCCTTCAACATAATGAAAAAATACCATTCAAACTACTATTCAGTTGAGCTGGGGGTGAAACACAATTTTAAGAGAAAGCGGTTTATGTAAAAATCCCTTGATTTAATTTTTTCTGACTATTGTCTCACATGACGAATGGCGCTGTCTTTGTTTCTTGAACTCTCCTTTGTGACAAGTTTTTTTTTTCTCCCCGAAGCCCTGAAACATCCGTAATTACATTTCCCCATCTGTCTGCTCGCACAATCCCCCATACATCACCATCACAACAATTCCATTAACTCCCGCTGCGTTAAATAAAGAGGAAAGAAAAAAAAAGAAAAGTGGGGCGCGTTCATAAACAAATAAGAGATGATGCCGTTCAGTCGTTGGGAGGAAACGTTTGACGAGGTTAATACCACAAAGCCATTTGTTTTGGAGATTTTCTGAACGAGATGCTATCGTGGAGAGGCTGTGTTTCAACCTCTGCTCCCTCCTCCTCCTCCCCCCTCCATCTTTGTCTCTATGCCCTTGGCACCAGCCGAACTCCCCCACAAGATGGTGGAGTGTAAAGCGGCGTCCACATGGGAAGTAATTACGGCGAGCTTAAAGCGCGGAAGTGTTCAAATGAGGAGGAAGAAATAAGTTGATTGAACGACAGGACCAATAATGACCAAATTGTCTCAGACACTAATG
Organism: Lutjanus campechanus; assembly: GCA_027495735.1. Taxonomy (NCBI): domain Eukaryota; kingdom Metazoa; phylum Chordata; class Actinopteri; order Lutjaniformes; family Lutjanidae; genus Lutjanus; species Lutjanus campechanus. The sequence goes on from JAJHUR010085508.1 coordinate 59,467, forward strand.
GGAATCTCTTGACGAATTACCGTCAAGGTTTGTAAGCAGAGGCAAACACGCCTAAACACACACATACACATTAGCATAATGTCACACAGTGACAGTAGTGTTGTGAAGAAGATGCCTTCATGTTCACTCATTCTCTGTGTTGATATAATTAAATATTCCCCATAAAGCACCTGTTACATCAACTTCAGTCCCAAAGTGAGGATCCAGTAGAGACGTGTGTCCCTCCCTCGGAGATACACTGAATCATCATTGATCAGAATAAGGATCTCAAAACATCAGTAAAATCACTACTTTTCCTAAGTCCCACCCCCTTTTTGCTCCGTGCTCCAATAACATTTGAGCAAATTTGGTGCTCTGTCAACTTTCTCTTTTGACTGTAAAATACAGGGTCAGTAACTAATGTTAGAAAAATGATGCTAATGTCAGCAAAACCAAGCTAACTAGCTAGGTAATGACTGATATAGATTAGCTAGGTAGGTAGTTAGCTCGCATTCAAACAATACATGTCGCTTTCAGGGGTCATCCTTGAAATTAGTTTTTCTTTACAACATAGGAAAACCAAGCACATAGCATATTTACATACAGGAAAGGAGAAAGTTGACCAAGGTACGAAGCTTCCTCTATCATTGGAGCACAGAGTGAAAAGGGGCGGGACTTAGAAAGGGTCCTTCATTAATGTTGCTCTGCCTGACAAGGTCTCCATTCTCACACTGCACATATGCAGTTTACATTGATAACGGTGTCAGATTTAATATCAAAATTTGTGGAAATTGTGGAAACGTGAGGCTTCTCATTTCTAGCTTACAGAAACTCCTCGATTCAGCTGAGACATCCATCTTCAGCTGACTGGAAGCAGAGGGAAACAGCGAGCCTGATCTGTCCAAAATTAAAAATCCACCAACCAGCACCTCTGATGCTCGCTTAATTAACCCGCTGCATCTTGTTTGTTTAATCTGTAAATCTTAATTAGTGTATTTTAGACGTTCTGGTTGGTGTATTCAGAGCCAGGCTAGCAGTTTGCACTGGTTTACAATCTTTATGCTAAGCTACACCAACTGGCCGCTGGCACAGACAAGAGAGTGGTGTCAATCTTCTCATGTAATTTTCAGCAAGAAAAGTATTTTCCAAAAATATCAGCCTGATCCCTAATCAAGATTCGGGAACACTCTCTTTAATGTAAATATATGTAAGCAACAGGCCACAAAAAACGTAATAAGGCCAACCCAGTCATTTTTCCTCTCAAAGTTTAACAAAGCAGACAATCAGCTTTTTCTTAAATGTGTCCTTTGTTCGGGCTGATTAGACTTCAGGTGGAACAAAGCTAACAGGCGAGAGAGGGACACTCACGCCGTCCAGACGAGAGGTCTAATTAGCTGAAATAAGTGATATCACCTGTGGAGGAGGCTGCTAATTAACCGTCAAACAAGTGACCACGTTATTATGTTTAATGACAGGACGCATATTTGAAGTAAAGCTCAGTTTTTTTGTGTGTGTTTTTTTTACTTGTATTATACTTTTATTTAGCCCAATTTCAATGATGCTTTCTGGAGTCACACACCGTGACTTGGTGAAGACCTCCATGAGCCCTGGGGTGTTTAATATCAAAGATGCCCAGCCTTAAACAGCGCAGTTTGCTGCAGATCATGTGTGTTTTGTTGCCTCAGTCAGTAGACATTTCCCTTGTGTTTAACACAACAGCATGTTTAACACAACAGTGTCTTCTTTTAGGACCCACATAAATCAATAAATCGATCACATGTCATTTTTTATTTTGTTAACTGTAATGGAATAAATCGTACACAAGGCTGGTTCTGGGTTTTGTGTGCTGCGTGTCCCTGGGTGCATGTGATGGTGGATTCGTCCATGGCAGGGAAGAGTTGCCTTGAGGTCGCTTTAACAATAGATAGTGTGAGACGAGAGAACATTTAAACTGACTGGTGCTTTCTCCTCGGAGCAGAATATTATATTTTATTTCCACAAAACACTCTTTAGTTGAGTAAAAAGGTTGGAGAAGGAAAGTTTTCACCTCTGTGACCTTCAGTAGTGATGTTGTTAAGGGGTAAAGCCTTATTTTCTCACTTTCTAGGCTACATCCATCCCATCACACGTGTCGATAAAGTGTTTTGGCAAAGCGTCAACCAATAACACGGTGTGATGGACACATAACTGCATTCCCAGCTTGAAATCATACATTCTTTGAAAGCTCTGAGAACGTCCCCGCCGGTGTAAAGGATGTCATCTTGTAACGTTCCCACAATGTTCCAGTCGGTAATGATGAGTTCCTTAAAGCAGTGGTTCTCAAAGGGGTTCTTCAGTGGACCAACTTATAATATTCTTGTTTTGGGCCTATTTAGGTCCTTCAATCACATTCCCAGAGCATTTTCAGAACCCTTACGAACATTACAAGCACTTATGCAGAACCATCAAGGGACACTAAGTCCACACAGAAGGGCCCTGCAGAACCGTCTCGCTGCCAGCCAACATTGTGAACCGCTGAGCAGCCATCCTGTTTTTGAATGGAAACTGAATATCCAAATTGTTTCGTTGTACAAAAGGAACAATCTGGACTTCCAACTCTGGCAAATTTTGAACAAATTTTCACTATTTCTGACATTTTATAAACAATGAATTGATCATAAATATAAAAAATGATTGGCAGATCAGTTGATAATGAAAATAATTATTAGTTGCAGCACTACATGTGAGTACATACGGGGAACTGCAGCATTTCCATAATCAATAGAGGTTGGAAAGGAGATGAACGCCCCTGACGTTCTGTAAAAGTTCAAGCCAGCCGTCAATTTTTGAAAAGTTTAAGGAAACATTATGCAAGCTCCCCAGAAAATCCCCTCCTACATGGGGTTTTCGCCACATTTGCAGAGGCAAGTAAAGATTCAAGGGTAAAAAAGAACAACTTTTATGTATTCATATGTGTTTTCTAGCTTTACAACCTAGTATTTTTACAACCGTTTAAAATCTTACGATTACAGCCGCCCCTGAATCCTAAAAACATCAAACTCTTTTAAACCCAACACTAACCCCAGGTCATGATCCATTCCTGAATTATATCTGGGAAAAAAACTGCTTTTTTATCAGTGTTCTTTACCCATGGGAACATTAAGCGCTTAGAAACACAGGTAAAAAAGAAACCCACTCAGCCACCCACACACATACGCACAGTCAACTTATGAATTCACGCACATGCACAGACGGTGAGCGGGGCCTGGAGATGGATAGTTGGCTTAATATAGTGTGCTTTAGACAAGGAGGGATGGGGTACAAATTGGAGACGGATGTACAGTCAGAGCCAAAATCAATAATAAAGACTTTCATTTCCAAACAAAATGAGGCGCCGGGAGTTGATGTATAGACGTGGTGCTGATGTACGGACCCGGCTGCTGCACGTCCATCAGACAGACAGGAAACCTGACCTGAGACCAGCTCATGACAAATGACTGACGGAGCCAACGCTACATTAGTTCCATATTGGTAATCGGATCAGAGTCGAGGGAGAGGGGGAGTAAACATCGGATCTGTAGGAGATCAGTTCAGCTTGTTTACTGTCACTCACGCCTGAAAAACATGTATTAAACTTTCCCGTGCGAGAACATAATAGCACTTCTTTTATGGATGCGTGCCAGTGTTGGTACAATAGCCGCTCGAGCACACTTGTGATATGTATTGTCTGCAGCGACTGATCGTGTATTCATGCTGTAGGCGATATGATCAAGTTACCACAAGTCCATTCTTCTCTTGCAGAGCTGAGCAACACAGATTTTTTTTAATCAGGTGCCAAATATAACCAGTGTTACACTTACCAAAGGCTACTCTAATAAAAGTATCCCTGTGTGCATAAAAATGTGAAGTTTTTATTGAAATAATATCAGTGAACTTTAGATTTCCATATTAGTTTTTTGTCTAATGGCTGACTTCACGATGAACATGAGTTAAGGAATTCTTTAGATCATGCCAATGGGGACATGAGCCGGTTTCAGACGAAGTGTGCAGAATAATAAGCAGCACATAATCCTACAAAACACAGTAGGATGCTCGCCTGATATTATCTTCCAAGCACAAGATTTTTAATCAAGTTCTAATAGGATCAGAAAAAGTTAAAGGCTCCCCGCAGAGTTCTGGACATACACACACACACACACACACACACACACACAGTGATGTAATACAGCAGCAGCTCTGCTAATGGTTTCACAGTGTTGCTCTCATCAAAGGGTGGCAGTAAACACCAAGATATGCTGCAATGCACCACCAAATGCAGAGAAGAAGAAGACTACGAGCTAGTAAATTGTTCAGGGGCTAGTTTTGAGAACCCAAATGCAGAACACAGAGACTGACCCGGATGTTGCGGCCCAAAATGCCTGATTTCATGGCAGTTTTTCCAAAAAAAAATCATGCACAAGGAGAATAAAACCACACCCTGTCCTGTGTTTTCTGAACATCCTTACCTGGAAGGCTCAGGATTACAAAATCTTCCAAAATATGCATAAGTGCATCAGCAAAATCTTTTTGGAAATTAAACACAGCCAACACAGCAAGCACAAGATTATGAAATCTAAAGAATTCACAGAGCACTGATGAATGTCGATAACAATGACGAACCTTGAGGTCTTTTCAGTACTAGTGAAAAAACAAAAATTAATAATTTTTTGTTAATAATAAAACAAAACAAAAAAAAAGTAAATAATAAAACATCAAGCTTCATTGAGAGGTACATGCACGACGTTTGCTAAGATTAGTCGAACACACAGGAAGCTACAATTATTGGTTATATTTTTTGAAAACAGCAGCAGTGATTTGACAAAATTGCGAGGTTGTGCAGAATTCACAGTTTGCGTTAATTGTTGTGGCTGCAACATTGCAGCTTCCTGGAGGGACTGGGTAAATGGTGCAACAAAGACTTGACTAAAACAAGACACAAAGCTCCCGTGAAACAGCAAGCAGAGTGTTTATTGCTTATGTGTGTCCTGTAAAACAGGCAGCTAGGGAGGGACTTGTCACAGACATTGATTGGCATTTACAGTAGTTAGTAGCACTATGCATTACATCCCCACACCATGCAGCTAAAGAAGTTTACAGATATATACCTAACAATGACAAATATAACAATAGAATACTACACTTGACATACACTGCAAAGTATATGTGATAAAACACTGATTTTGACTGCATGGGAACTTGAGGAATGAATATGCAGCAGAGCCTCTCGGTCAGGGGGCAGCAGGGGCTGAGCTGTGAGTCAGGAGAGTTGGCAGGGGGAAACAGGGCAGACTGTGTCCAGAGATCCGAGCAGAGAGGGCACATCCAGAGTAAGTTCCAGGAGGTTCAGGAGTTGGACAGAGGCAGGAGTCCGGTCAGGCATGGCTGCAGGCAGAGGAAAACAGGTATTAGTAACAGGCACAAAAAACAAGGAGATTCAAAAGGCTGGAACAAGACTAACTGAGAATCTGAGTCTATGATCTGACAATGTGTTGAAGTTGAAGCCCGGTATTAAAAGAAGTTTGTTGCAAATGATTTGCAGCTGTCGCCCAACAGCTGTACACCTGATCCCGCTCCTGTAATCAAGCAAACACAGACAGACGGAGAGAAAGAAACTCCTGGCGAGGATGAGGCAGAGGTTGAGAACTGACAGTAAACCTTGGTGTAAACAAAGCCGGATTTAAGACACTTCAAAAATTGGCATAAAAAACGTTTTTCCCCGAGGATGGAAATTCATTCAACACGCTTGTTAGACCTGGATTTTGGTGCGTAATAATGAATATAAACATAACTTTTCTTTGTTGACAAGAAAACTCCTTAAAAGAACACGAGTTAGCTGAAATCAGAGTGATTAAAAATTGAACTTGAGGCTGCTAAAAGAATACATAATGTGTGAAAATAACGTCAATAATAACGATAAAATGATGAAGAAGTCAGACAAAACAAACGCCCTGCAGAAATGTCTGACAAGAAAAATATACGACATTAAAAACTGTAAAACTGATGAAAAGGAATATCACAAATAAATAACAAGTCTGGCAACAATCAAAATAACAAACCTGTAACCTGTGCAAGCAGCTTACTGTATTACGACCCATATTTACATTTCTTGTTCAGTGGTGACCTCTAGTGGACGTACTAATTATGACAGGAGCAGAAAGAAGAAAGTCAGGTGGCGCAGGATCGAGGCAAAGTCATGTTCCAAACAATGATTTACAGTCGTTCTAATGAAGCACCTTTATGCAGCCAGCCTCATTGCCTCTGTGTCTCTAATTGTTTCTCTCTCTATGACAAGAAGTTTCCAGCCTTTCAGAGCTTTCCAGTCAGGTACAACTTTAATTAAATTATATACTTTAATGAGAGCAGCAATATGCTTCTCATAAATGATTTGGACAATGGCTGCATCCATTATTTGGAGCTAATAAAAAGCTTTTAAGCCTTTCCTTTTTTTTCTCTTTTCATTTTGAGTAGATTAAAGCCTTTAGTACTCACAGTGGCGCTACATTAAAACAAAATAGGCAATAACAAGTCAGCAACTGCACACATGACTGTTTACACTCATTGTTTTGCACGCACTTATTAGTGTCTGCCAAATGAAAGTAATGTAATATGATCACCACGCACAGGATCACGCATCCATATGTTCAAACAATTTCATCCATAAAAAGGTGCTTCAAAAAAGGTATTCGCACAGTAATCATGATCAGAGCGAAACAGCCGGGTTGTCGTGTGACCCTGCCCTTCATTTGACAGTATATGCATTTGAACGTCACAGCAATCCCCCTGCGCTCATTTGTATCTTTGTGAAGCCGCACAATGGTGGTGATTTGAACGCGTAGGCTGTCATTTCGATGGCGTGTTGGAGTAATTACGGGACCTTCGGCAGTTTTGTCCACGGTTAATAGAGATTAATAAGATAATTTCTGCATGCGGGAGGAAATTAATTAATGTACAATGTTCTGACCTCGATGTCTTCAACCTCTAACATCCCTAACCACATCAGGCCCTTGAATTTATGTTTTTTAGAAGCTCTTTTCATTCTGTGCACTTAATGATAGGAAATTAGATTCCAGTCTGTGCATGCATACGCAATTTCGGCTGCTCCCTGTTGACTCTAACATACTGTTTCTTGGTTGTTTGTTTGTGTAATTAGCTCCGTTCTAATCTTCATCTACGTTATTATGATTTATGTTTGCGCTTTTTGTTCTTCCTCGTGTTGGCCGTAACATGTCGTCACGCTGAATCAAAATGTGTTAACAGAGCCTCGCTGAATGTAAACACTGTCAGAGAGTTCAGTGCAGACGTGTTCATATCTTCATCCAAACACATTTAATTAAACTCCCTCATGTTGTCATTATAGTACGTATTACACATTCCGCTTAATATGTCGTGAGTATTTGTGTCAAGGCAATACATGATTATTTAATACTGATTTAGGGACTCTGTGTGTGTGTGGTTGTGTTGGTTATGAGGAGCAGAGCTAAAACCCTCTGCAGTGTTACTGCTCTGTCAGATATCTCAAAATAATATCATAACTTTGGATTTGTACAGTTTATATAACTGTCAATAACCAATAATAACCAAAGGTATTTGTCATGTGATCCTCAGAGAAGATCCAGAAACACAAAAGGTGGACTATAAAAAAATCAAATGGTAACAAAAATGAAGGCATGAGTGGAAGCAGCAGTTCAAGTGACTCGACTGTGCTGCCAGTTTCCTCGACTCTTTTTCCTCAGAAACAATCTGTGCGTTCCAGTACCCATTTTAATATGCCAGGAGAGGATTTAATATGTCCCAATACGTTGTATGTCAAGTGTAGCGTGCCAAAAATACCAGGATGTCCTGCTGCATCCCGTCCCATTTTTCAGTTTGCAAGCCAGCATGTTTCTTTTTTTTCTCGCTATTCTGACACACAATCAAAAGTATGCAAAAGTAGTATGTCCCCATTGTATACACAGTGCATGAATCAGTACATCCTGTCAAAGGGCAGCTGCAGTGTGTACTAAAAGTAAAAAAGAAACACCTCATCACATAATACGAGTGTCACTGTTCAGGAAGGTTGTGTTAAGTTGTATTAAATTGCATTTTCTGTTTTGTTTCCATGTAAATTTACATTTGGGCCACCAAAAATATACTTTGGCCACCATATTTAGGGGCTTGGCAGCCCATGTGGCCAATGCTTAGGAGTGTTAGTGTGTATTCCTTTTTACATAGCCGCTTAAATGCACAATAGAAATGAAAGAGCTGTTGCTAACATTATAGCTAATTGATTTTTCAAACTGAAAGGTACTAAATAAACAGTTGTTGCCACCGTTGTGGACTGATACAGTTGAGGTTAATGATGTGAAATATGAATTTCGAATGAGAAAATGAAAGTGAAAAGTTTCCCTTCAGCAAAAAGAAAAACCGCATAACCCCTTTTTCTGACCTCCCTTCCTACAATAATAATTTTCCCACAGTCCCTGGAGGAGCATTTGTTGACTTTTCAACAACCTTTAGCCGGTTCTCTCAGTTTAATGTTGAATCAAATTACAATCTGATATGAGCAATATTGTGAGTATATGCATTTATGATACAGAAAAGCTGCATCCTGAACGACAGAGAAGAATATGTTTTGTTGTTTTGTAGCTGAAATCCTTTTTGTGCCTATTTTCATTTTTCACAACTATAATTCTTATGACTCGCATATTCAGCCCTGGTTCTATACCGGCATCCTGCAGGGTGACAAAACACCTAAAGGTTTCTCTTTTTTCTGTAATTACAGGTACTGTTTGGAGGCGGTTAGCCAAGTGCTGTCAGCAGCAGTTAAGTACCTATAATCATGGTAAAGAACATCTTGAAGGTTGTTGAGACTTTTATAGAGCAAATGACACAGTATGTGTGCAGGGTAGACGTTTTTTCTGAGAAGCAGTTTAAGCACATACGAATTAAAAGCAGAAAGAGACATAAAGCGAGGCATTAAGTGTTGCAAAATGATTAATATCACAAAGTCAAAACAAATCTTGATACTTTTTTATCTGTATTATTGCTTAATGAACCGACTGGGAGCTCAATATTTTAGAGATATTGAATCATAATCTGTACCCAATTATATTGTTTCCATTTGAGAGATGAACTTATCATATGTTAATTCAGGTTTAGGCTGGATTCGTCTTTATCAGGGAGAAAAAAAAAACTAATTTCTTTGACAAGGATCGTGTGATAAAAATCCAAAGTTAGGAATTGAAGGCACCTGGGGGGGGGGATGACGGCAAAGTGATTAAAGTATGGCAATTAAGTAGTTTCTCTTTATTATCTACCGCACTTAGAGTGAAATGTGGGTCCTGCTCATCCTCTGCAGAGTGAACGTTTCACCGTTTGAAGTGAATTAAATGAGAAGATTACCGAATGCCTGCAAATAAGAAAATCATTCGGTCGCACTGTATTTTACAGTACACTAAAAAGGCATAACAAACTGTACTTTGCATTAAATTAGGCAAAAACTGGAAATAATATCGTCTTTATTTGGCTGTAAACAATAAAAATGTAACAAACCACACTTTGTATCAAACCTAGAAATAGTATTTTCTTTATTAGACAGCGTGAACACTGTTGTCTTTGTATGTGTGTGTGTGTGTGTGTGTTTGTGCCACTCCCCCTCGCCCCCCCCTCACCCTTGCCACTTCATACTCTCATACAGACACCGTATCACTTCCATAATGCTCCCTATCACGTTAAGCCTCTCATCCCCATTCAAACCCGGCACCTTCTTTTCCATTTCAATCTGCACTCACTGTAATAGAGTTCGCTATCACCCTCTCCCAATGGGGCAACTTTGCCTCCCAGCCAATCTCTTTAGCTGTATGTTTTTATACTGTCCCTGGGTGTGAGTCATGGGTCAACAATGAAACTGTGAGTGCTTTCCCCCACCGTCCCTCCTCCCCGCTCTCCGTTGGTGCTCCGAGACCCCGGCGCCTCGCGGAGCGTGGGCCGCCCCGTGTTGGATCGTTGGAGCGCTGCAGTGTCAACAACCTCCTCATGCTTTGTTGCAGGGGTGAATAACTCGGGGCATCCCAGCTGAGATGTGTTTTACTTAGAGTCGCGCCATGGTTCTCCACCCCGGTGTAATCTGCAATGATGGAGCTGTTGTGCTGTAAACAAAAGACCTCCAGAGATGGTGCCTTTATATCACGGATCCATGTGAAACTGTGACATTTGAGACTATAGGTACCAACAAAATAATATTAAATAATTCATAAAATTACTTTCAAAATATTCTCTTGCAAATGTCGAAATGTAGAAATGTTTGCACGATAAGAAAATCATACAGGAATTTAGTGGAATCAACTAATATTTTGTGGTTAACTTAACATAAATGTATAAATTAATTAAACAACAAACTTAGAGTATTTATTTTCAGCACCTATAGACATGATTACAGTTTATTTTTACAGTGTAGAAGGGCTTACTTGGATCAAATTGACTTTGTTTGAGGTGCCCTTTGGATAAGGATACGCGCGTTCACAAAAATCACAGAAAAATTACAAGACACTCTCTTTTAAACAATTAAAATGCCTTTATTGTTACAGCATGGTTACACTGAACCTTAAAACAACTTCATCAACGCAGAGTTTGTTTGATTTAAGGTCCAACGTGCTGAGATAGCAAAGGCATTTTAGTTGTTTTATAAGAGAGCGCCTTGGAGTTTTTTTGTGATTTTGGAGTACAGTCTTCATCTTTGCCCAATATTTTCAATACAAACCAATACGTTCTTTGCTCTTTCAACCTGAACACAGTTTCCTTAAATCCCTCCATCTCTTAATATTCATGGATAACACAAACTAATTCAAGTCAATCTGCAGGCGGCCTTTAACACGTTCATTACTTAACCAAATCCCCAATTGTTCTCCAAAAGATTTCTGTTCTTTAAGAACAAATATAATCCAGCAGACTCCACAAAAACTCAACTCTATAGTTTCCCATTTAAAGTGCCCAATTTGAAAGTCCAGCCTCTTAAAGGGTGATTGCAGTGTTTTTAAACCTGGGAACTATTTTGCATGTTTTGAGTCTGAATGACTAACTGAATTTGTTGTGTTTTGCATTTTAAAGGGTTAGTTCGTACTCGTACTTATGTGTTAAAGCACCAAAGTCACACATAACAAAAGCAGACTAACCAATCAAGGCAGCAGTACATCAGCGACTCCTGTGTTATGCGAAGTAAAATGACTGGTTTTGCGGTGGCAGAAGGCTTAAGTTCCCAGTTGGAGAGGGCTGTTTGAAAAGGTCTACCTCTGTAGGGATGCTTTTCTCGATGTTATCAGACATGGAGAATAACAATCTGAGGCAAAAAAAAGGATTTTCACTGGAAATACTTGGACGGTGAGACAATCTGAGAGACCAATTCCACAACTTTTTGTACTTATTAGTCATTTAGATCCCCACATATGTAAAAAATAAATAGGTCTCAAGTTTATCCCCAGAGTTGTATTCGTTAGTACACTAATTGATTATTGGATCAACATAATTGTTTGAGTCATTTGTTAAGCATTTCTGTTAGCATGTTAATGGGCATTCCCGTTATGTGTTAGCATCGAGCTAATGGACTGAGCATTAGTTAATTATATAAAGAAAAAATCGACTTGGGAATCCTAAAATTGATTCAGGAATCATAAAAAAAAATCAAAATACTTAAAATAATCGATTTTATTCTTCACTCCTAGAAAAAACATGGCAGTTCAATATGGCGGCCACTATTTCTTATTTTCACAGGATTATAAACTAATGAAAATATACTTCATTACTGACTTAAATTACATATCTGACATATTCTGCCAATAAATCCCTGTAAATCTTACACACTGGATCTTTAAGCGAAGAGACTGTGCTGATTTTTTTCCATGAAATGTGCACATTTCATAAAGCGTGCTGATGGACTTGCTTTGACGCTTCCGCTGGTCTCGCTGTGTGTTTGTTCTCACGATTATGAATTAGGAATCAAGCGGGCCTTTGTTGAGAGCATGCAAATGTCAAAGGTTGCTCAGTTGTTTCAGAAGCAGCTCTTTCATGGCGACACTGAAGTGGTACCTCCTGATTGCAAAACTTCCTCACATTAAGGAGAGTCACGGCAATCTCTTGATTTACGTGTGAATCTGCTATTCTGATCTCGCAAACAATCCTCCAATTTCAAAATCATGTCAAACTGATTGGAGTCTTTCCAGAGGGTGTGTCTGTGTGAAAGCAGCGGAGCGAGGCTGATTGAAAAGATTTACTGTTGTTTGGCATGGCGTGCTGATCAAAACCAAAGGCCACGCTGTGATGCGTTAATCAAAACCACGCATGTGGAAAGTTGCTGTCGCTGATGAAAAGGAGACTGATAGGTGTGTTCAAATTGTAAAAACCCTAAAAAAGGAATAAATGCGGCCCTTATTTCACAGTGTCTTCATTAAGCACTTTGATCTAAAATCTCCATCATTACTGGGACATCTGTGCCGCTTGTTAATGGCTGCTGTAAAGAGTGATATTTCAGTGTGAAATGCAGATTTAATCCCATTAGACGCCATATAACGAACAAACCATGTCCCATCAAGCAGCCATCCACCAATTCCCACTGCTGTTTTCAGAATTACATTAGAGTCAAGCAATGCCAATAAGGCTGCTTTTACACAATATGGAAATTCTCCTTCAGCTTCTCAACCTTCACATCTCCGTCACATGCGCCAAATATAAGTTGTACCATGTGTTGGCTGTTTTGCAAACTAATTTCATTTGATTACAGTGTCATTCACTTCATGCCAGATGAGGTCACGTCCTCTGTATTTGTTCTGGGAAATTGACGGGGGAGGTTTGGCAACCCGGTTGGAGCATACATTACTTAAATTTGAGCAGTCGTAGGCCAACAAAAAATGAATGAATAAAGATGGGTGCGGGGGAATATGACACTTTTGTTCCTGAAGCAAAATGCATTAAAATTGAGAATTTTGAAAGGCAGACCAGGACCAAACAGATGGTGGCCAGTTTACAAGGGAACATAGTACCGAGGTGGTTTTCTTGTCAGGCTGAGTCAGCTAATAGGGCAGCTAGCTGAACAGACAACTGAGCAAACTAGCTAACAGCTAGCTGACAGCAGGTAGTGGTTAAGTAAAAAATCGAGCTAACAGTTAACCAGCTCTAGCTAGATATTTACCAATCTCATGTCTGTATGGTAAACATGATGCTACCTCCAGCAACGCGTTAGCTTAGCTTAGCTTAGCATAAAGACTGAAAACAGGGGGAAACCGCTTGCTAATACTCCAGCATGTACCCTGTAAAAAGACAAAATGATGTGTAACTTTCGTTTTTGCTTGGATTCAATTTTTTTTTTAAATGTAGCACGTTAATTAGTGAGCTTGACACAATCAAGCTAGCTGTTTGTGACCAGCTGCTAGCTCTAACTACATTAGTATATAAGTGGTATTCACCTTTTCATTTGACTTTGGGTAGTACAGTTGTACTACCCAACATGTCAAACTATTTCAAGCAGAATCATAAGAGTGGCTATAATGGGAGAAGTTCACTAACTTTCCCCCCAAATATTAGCATACTGTGTTCTGAACTAAACCCATCACATATCCCCCTGTATTTCCTCACTTCAGTGCACATGGTGAATAAGCCCTATTCTTCGCTGTCTCGGGAAGCCTCTCCACATATAAAGCACAGGGCAGTCTCTTGGCAACTGGCTCATTATTCTATTCTATTAGAGGCTTCGGGATTAATAATTATGGCGTTTAATCTGAAGCATGGCTAGTGTCCAGCGTGGCTCCCACTGTTCCCTTGTGCTGCCGTGCATTTAGGTCTCGGGCATCTAGGCGGACGGGTCGCTCAGGTCTCCAATGCGGCGTCCTTTTATTGAATGTCAACAGCTGGAGAAAAAAAAATCCAATGAGGAAAGAGCAGGTTCTTGCTGAGACTCCAAATAAAACAATTTACACACAACTGGGGACCTTGACTCAAATCCTCCCGAGCTGGGAGCTAATTAAAACTGTGACCTCGCACAAAGGGGAGCATAAACAATTTTTATCCCCTTTGCTCTGCTCTGGCGCCATTTCTTTCTCTATCTGCCTCTTTCTCTCTGTACACATACACACTCTTGACTGTATGAGTCTCAGGGGAGTACAACTCAGAAAAATGAATTACTGATTCAACTTTAGGCGCTGGCTGCAGGATTTTACAGAGCTCTTGCTTATTATTTACGTGACAGAATTAATGTCACGTGTCGGTATGTTTGTGTGATCTCTCCAAGTCTTGTTCACGTACCGTATTTGCATGCGTCCAAAATGTTATTGTACGAAAAACTCTAAAGGTTTTGGCCTTCTGAAGTTGTGGTTTTCCCACTTTGAAGTAAATTAATCACTACCCCAGCCGTGTAAAAATG
>JAJHUR010085509.1:0-22623 GCA_027495735.1 Lutjanus campechanus
TCTGTGTGGGAAAGGCAGGAGGACCATGTCTCATCCAAACATATGGTCCTGTGATTCCCTCTGCCTGATCTGTCTGCAGCATCTGTTGCCAAGTGCACCACACAGACAGACACTGTGACCAACAGCATTGTGTGGATGTGTGTGCTAGTGTGGATGACACTAGAAGAGGAGGCCAGGGGGGTACCCAGGGTTGGCTGAGGGGGTACAGGGAGGGAACGGGGCTGGTGGCCGCTGGGGTAAGGTGGGGGGTACGAGGGCACCAGAAGGGCGTAAAGAGAAAGGCAGAGAATACAGTCATTACCCACCCAGGGCTATTCCTCTCTGGCCCATTAGCTGCTGGCGGCCGTGACCAATTGGGTTTTGTCGCTCCTAGCAGGGTCATCCAGTGGTGGTCTGGGCCTTTTCTATAATGGACGCTCACTCAGCCGTCCTCACACAAAACCTTTAAGAGGGACAGAAATTCTCTGCCTGACTCTCTCTCCTCTCCCTCGCAGTTTAAAAAGACCCAGTCAGGCAAGAAAGAGAAAGAGTGAAAAGTGATCATGAAAAGAGATTTGTTGCAATGTGAAGCGCGCAGGGAAGTGATCGTTTAGCCACACGTGGGGTGAAGGGACTCCATGGTGGTGGGTCTTGTTAACCCTCTTGACTCGTATGCCAGGAAACCAAATCAAATTGTTCCGTGCCTCAAAGTCTGAGGACGTGGTTGCTTGTGGGAAAAGCTTCACAACTTCACAACTGGCGGCGTGTGTAATTTTCAAAGTGGAAAGGAGGAATTTGAATAGGCCATGGCAGATTATCCAGTGTGTATGAACACTGATCCTTGAACTCGGATGGTTAAAACGATGCCGCTGGAACTGCAAAGATGTTTTCTATGCATTTCTACTTTGATTCCATGTGGTGGCTCAACAGAAACAGGTGTGAGAGAGGTGACGGAGACTGGAGGTTAATCTTAGAAGAAGCTGAGAAGTATAGATTTCACTTCAGCTTCCTGCTTTAGTGATGGCAATCTATTTTTGTGGATTATAACAACTTGAAATTACATCTCATTCCCTTAACCTGCTGCTCTTATTTCATTAAAGGTCACATCAGTTAGGTCTCTCTTAATATTGTACATCTGATGTCATCACAGATGCAACTCAGGCTAACATCAAACGTTAACGTGCTAACGTTAGCAAATACATAATATTCAACAAACTGAAATAACACTGAGGTTACTATACAATAATTTTCCACAGTTTGTACTTTACTTTTGGGTAAAGCAAATATTTAAGTTAGAAAACTGGAAGTTTGCATAAGTTTTTAGGTTACATTAACATAGAATATTTTTTTGAGAGTAGAACTTCAACAATTAATCAATTATGAATCAATGATTTAAATAATCGCCAAACTATTTTGATAATTGATTAATTGTAGTCAGTCATTTTTAAAATAAATTATCTGACTACAGCCTCTTAAATGTGAATATTTTCTGGCTGTGGATAAAACAAGACACTTGAGGGCATCATCTTTGAACTTTGGGAAACACTAATCAACATTTTTCACCATTCTCTTCAACAACTAATTGATTAATAAAGAAAATGATCGACAGATTAATCAGCAATGAAAATAATCATTACAGCAAAGACTTGTAAAATAGGTCAAAACATGTACGACGTATGTACGTGTGCTCCACATGTTTGGACCTATTTTTCAACTGACAAGACTGTGACCGGAATAAGTAATTGATTACTCGAGGAAATAAGAGAGTGATTGACAAAGAAAATGATGATTCGCTGCAGTCAAATTTTAAAAGCAATCAGATTATTAAGTACATCTGACTTAAAGCAGTTGTATTTATATATAACTTAGCAACTTGATTTGAAAAAACTTAATTTATTTGTGTATTACCAATTGAAGCAATTTTTTTTCCAGTGTAAATTACTGAATCATTACCTTGAATTATCCAAATCTACTCAGTCACGTGAAAAGCTCAAACATTTGGTTCATCTAGCAGCTGAAAGATCTCTGATCTCAAACCACCGACCAGATGAGCTCAAAAACACATAACTGTCAAAAGCTTTGTTTGAATTTGGTGCTGAAAAGTTTCAGATTTTGGAGATTTGAGGTTTGCATGCAGGGAGTTGTACCGTTACAACACAAATGATTGTGTGCGCATAAATGCATATTCCATCCAGTATGAGTTGTGTACGTCTGTCTGTGTGTGGGTGTGTTTTTTTGTCCAGTCCGAAGCTGAATAAAAGGCCAGTTAGCCACCTAGCGGGCTACTAATTCTCCATGTCAAATACAATGGCTGCAATTATATGGTAATCAGTGTTGGTGGCTCATACCTTTCTTGCTGCTTTCTGTGAGTGTGTGTCTGGCCAAGCTGCTCCTCAGGGAGACGGTTAGTCACGGCTTATTATTGACCCATTAGACACCCGTCCCACTGCCAGAAAGAAACCAGTCGGCTCACAGGCCGCGCTGCATTCACTGAACAACAATAACGAGAGGCAGACTGAAAATGAAGTTAATCATTTTGTTATTTAAAGACCAAAATGAATGAACTCAGCGGTGCCAAAGTGTGATTCAGATTATTATCTCTAAAGGACCATATTGGTGATTAAGCCTGTTTTAAATAACCACTTAAAAGCCATGTTGCTCTGTTTCAGACAGTTTGGGTGAATTTTTAATCTTTTCAGGCATCCATTTTTTAATCAGTAAGACATAAAAATCATTAAGCAAACTTTTAACTCTTGTGTTATGCAAACCATTTCCACTCATTTAAAATAAAAATTTAATTACTGTTACAAGAAGGGCATACTGACTTTAAAATCAATATTCACTTAAGCTCTAAGTGACAACTTTGACAAAAATTAAAACAGACTTCACTATGATGGATTATGCAATTTAAGAAAGATTTAAGAGTCTGCTCCTTTATTTACAGCAGGCAACCAGTCGCTGCCTGTGAGGCTGCAACTAATAACCATTTTCATTATCAATTAATTGGTTGATTATTTTCTCGATCGATTAGTTGGTTGGTCCATAAACTGTCAGAAAAAATGTTGACCTCAGTGTTTTCTGATGCCCAAACTGATGTCCTCATATATCTTGTTTTTTTTCCACAACCCCAAAAAATTAAAATTACTGTCACAGAGGAGTAAAAAACAGAAAATATTAACATTTGAGAAGCTAAAGTCAGAGAATTTTGATATTTTTATTTAAAAAATGCCTTAAAACGAAATATTTGGCAATGAATGTAATAGTCAATAATTGATTGATCATTGCAGCTCTAGCTGTGTGTAATAGTAGAAAAAGTATGTATAAAAATGTACAAAACTGTATTGCATGCATTCAAAAACTGATGAAAGGTAAACTGCATGGTTCGTACTTAAAGCTACTGCAAGGAACTTTCAGATTTTGTTTGTTGCCCCCTGCCAACGAAAGCAGCACTGTTTCCACAAAATGTAGCTTCAAAAATAACATCATATAAATAAAAAATCTTTTTGACTGGCCAACGTGCTGCTCGCTTAAACTTTAGCTGAGAAAATGTGAACACAGTCTCATTTCTCTCATCTGATTCCAGGGAGACTCTGACCCAATGGCAGCCATTAAGAATAACTAGACAGAAATAGCTGATCATCTTGTAAATGGTCTTGTAGACTTATATAGGTAATATCGAGGCATCAATAATAAAAACTGACACGATTTAATAACCAGTTAAAAACTCCACAGGGAGCTGAAATTGGCCTCTCCATTCACACTGTTGCAGCAAATGCAAATCAGCAGCTTCCAGATTTTGTTTTACTGCTTAAAAGCACTTTTTTTGTTACCGTTTACACTGTTTACAACAAATTATAACAGATTAGCATGCAAATCATGTTCATAACATGACGCAAGCCTGTGAAGATATTCTCTTTCAAAACATGTCCTCCCTTTGTCGCCTCTTCTCTTCGTCATATAATCGACAAATGTGTTGTTTTGATATAATCCCCCAGATCTGTCAACTCTGAAGCTTGCCCTCTGCTCCCCTGTCCCTCCGTCCCCCTCCGCCCCGCAACACACCCACACAGACCCCTCTGCCACCTCCTTCCCCAGTCCCCACCCCTGCAAAGCAAAGCTCTCTTTGTTAACCTAATGTGCTTTTACCAGTTGCTTTCTGCCAGCGAGACATCTGCTGTGTGCAACCAGTCAATATTGTGAGGACAGTTCAAAGCGGCCAGTTCATTATCTGTGTCAGCTTAACAACCCAAAGGTAGCGGTCTAAGGGACACAAGGAGGAGGAGGAGGAGGTGGAGGAGGAGGGGGGGAGGAGGGAGAGGAGAGGAGGGGGACACAATGTGTGAGGACACAATGGACTCCTCATTAACCAGTGATTTATCATGATAGGATGCCCAGTTCAACCTTTGCCCCCCCTCCTCGCACACACATACACCTCTAGAAAGGGATCCTATTGTTGGAAAAAAGAAGAGGGGACTGTGAAAGTGGAGTTGAAAGTGAAATGATATAGTTAAAAAGTCAAATGAAAAGTAAAAGTGAAAGAAAATCGCCCGTAGCTGAAGTGTGTCCTTTTAAAATAAAGGCAAACGAGAGCCAACACACTCAAACTTCTGCACTTTTCAGGTTTTTTAATTGTAAAACTAGTAAAAAAAATAAAAAAAGAAGAAGCTGGTAGCTTCTCTTACATGGTTATTGTCACTTGACTTCATTATGCTTCTTGCTTAGATTTGAAACGCTTTAAAATGAAAGACTTGAATGCAGTTTTTGACTTCTTAGATCTCCCTTCTTTACAAGAAAAGGCAGCAGCCGAAAAAGTCAACTTTGTTTAACATATACTTGGTCTTTGTAACTCTGATTTCCATACGCTTCTCCCTAAGATGAGGTGTTTTGTTAAGAAACACTTGAATGCAGTTTTTGACTTCCCAGATCACAGATTTCTCCGTCTTTGCAAGAAAACCCAACAGCCTGAAAAGTCAACTTTATTTAACATTATACTTCTCTTAAATGGTCTTTGTCGCTTTGATTTCAGTATGTTTTTCCCTGAGATTTGAAATGTTTTGCTGTGAAAGACATGAATGCAGTTTTTGACTTCTCAGATCACAGATTTCTCCGTCTTTGTGAGAAAAGCCAGCGGCCCGAAAAGTCAACTTTATTAAACATTACACACAATCTGATTCACACCGTAAAAATTAGCCTCGCAATAGACACACCCTCCCTTTCCTGACTTGGGCTTTATGAAAGTCAAATCTCTCGGTCATGATGATATCATACATGTCAGAAAGCCTCTAAAGATGCTCCATGCATGCATATGCAGGGAGATCATAGTCCATCCTCAACCGCTGTGCCCTCACAGAGGCGGCGCCTCCTCCTGCACATAAAGGCTGTATAATGAGCGTTTAATGTATGGCTTCTCAAAATGCAGAGAAAAAGGAATATTCAACGTGGCCCATGTGGTGGTTTTGTAAAGCTGCTGCACCGAGGAACACACCCCTTTTCACTTTCTCCTTTTCCATCCTTTCCATGCAACCCCCCCCCCTCTCCATCCCTCCCTCCCTTTCTGAATCCATTTGCCTAAATCAATCTCACAGGAGGCGGTCGTGGATAATGTACCAGCCAGGGTTTGTAAACCGTTTTGTTAACAATGCATTTTTGAAAAGAAAAGAAAAGAGGAGGAGAGGAGAGAGATAAAGCGAGACAGAGGAGAGTGAGAGAAGGAGAGAGGGAGAAGACGGGCAGAAGGGGTGCTGAAAGAGGAACAGTTGGGTGGGTGTGGTGCGCGGCGCTGTTTCGGACAGGCCCTGTCGACTGGTGACACCCCTGTCCCATCTCCTCCTCCCTCGGCTAAAGCCTGCATCCGCCCAATTCGGTCCAGTCCTCGCTTTAGTCACACCACCTGCCTTCACTATTCTTCACCGCACACCCACCCGTCCGCTGACAGGACCAAACAGACGGCATGAACCCCCGTAACTCAGCCCAAACACCCCTCTCACATACACACAGACACATGCTGCACAAGTATACACACTGACAGGGCTTTATAGGATTATAGTGATCAATAATGAGCAATGAGAGACGATCATGGTCAATTTCTCAATCATGTCGACTTTCTGCCCAGCGGCAACAGGGAGACACATGTGACCACTCTGAACAGGTTCATGTAGGAATCATACAAACATTTGTTTTTACCTTTACTTTAACTTTTAATACCATGCTTTATAAGGCCATGCTACTAAACCACCAAGTGATTTCACTTCTGTAGTGGAAATCAAAGCTAATAACCATGACACAAGATAAGAACAGGTTAGCTTTAAAGTTAGACTGAACTTGTTAGGAAGACTTTTTTTGTACTTTGCACCTTACTACTGCAAAACAAGTTGACATCAGAGACTTGTCGTTCTACTGAGGGACTTTTCTTGTAGAGGTGCTTGCTAATATTTCTCATCATTGGTTATTGTTTTAATTTGTTTGTATCTGTGGTTTGCAAAGAGATCTTGATCTGATCTCTAATGAATGAATGAATTAGTTAATATATAGGAACAACAATGGGGTGAACTTGCAGAGCTGCAGCTTTAGTATCAGTTTGTGTTGTTTATTATTTGTTTTCTATCATGTCTTTTGCCTGTGCAAGAAAATATAGTGTGTATGTGATGCTGTTTAGCAGAAAACATGGTCATCCTGGATGTTGGACTTTGAAAACACCAATTTATGACCTAAGACAAAAAAAACATCTGAATTTCATATCAGCACCAAAATCAAATCATCTGATAATTAGGTTATGAATGATATGTCCATCATGTTTCAGCCAAACACACACAAGAAACTGGCAGACCAGAGAGAAAACACCCACACCCTCCACACACACTCCAGGGTTGAGTGCATCTCTGAGTTGCTGCCGAGTGCACTTTTCATGCACTTCTCACACCAATTTATTTAATAATTTAGAATAAAAATAATTTTAAATGTGTCTAAATATACTACAAAGCCAGAGCATCAGTGTTAATTCAGTTCCATGGACCGATAACGCAAACATGTAACATAAAAAATCATTTGCGATCGCTGAAAAATCTGACATACAAGTCCGTCTCTTCATGCAGCAAAAGCGAGGAGTCAGCTGCTTCTGTACAAGTTAGCAGTGACACATCCTATCAGTAGGGACCTGTTCCCCCATGTTCTCCATGCCAAGCTACTTTGCCTATCAAAGCCCCTTTTAGCCTGAGGAAGCCTGGGCCGGTTTGACACCATACTCCCTCGGGGCCCTCTCAGATCTCCACCAAAGCACCCATTACTGGATCATAAGCTCCAGAATCAGCCTACACTGGACAGGAATCCCCAGTAGAGTCCCGTGGATCGGGGCTGATTTGCAACATAAGCCCCCCAGTGATTGCCTATTAGCCCCTGTCCCCACTGACAGCGGCTAGCGGGGTAGCATGTGTAGGTCTAACTAGCTACTGTGCGTTGCCATTGAAGGTTTGCTACCATTACGTCCCCTAATTGGCTGTGAGGGGTATTAGGAGAGGTCGTGGCTTCGGGGAATTGATAGTGACATCTGATCTGATGTCCACTTAAAATGAAGACGATGTTGAGTCATAGTGTGCTGACAGAAGAGGATTCCCCTGGGGATGCAGCTTAGATCTGATGATTGATGGGTTATTATAATACAAGCCCCGTGTGTCAAGACTCATTTTACTTTTGCTTCATTTTCTTTGGTCTGCAACTCAGCTGAAATTTTCTCTGCATTTCAGTTTAACATTTGGTTTGTTTATGTTTGTTCTGACCAATTAGAAGTGAGCAAGAACCTGTAGACCAATTTGGACCGATTCAAAATTAACCCAAATTTAACAGAATTTAATGATCATAGGGGAACTTGCAAAGTGAACAGAGGACAGGATGTGTGAGTTGATTCTGATTTGTGCTGTTTTGTTTATTTTATTTTGCTTATTTGCTCTTGCCACATCATGAATATTTCTGTTAATTGAGTTATGTTTGGTGAAAATCAGGGCAAAAAGCAGGAATAATCAAGTATTTCAGATAGTTTAGCTGATTAAATATTTTAAAAAGTGTGCCGGACTTAAGTTGTATGTTCTTTTATTTTCTTTTAACATGTTCAAAATAAAATCTAATCAAACCTACTTGACAGCATTTCTGTCATCCTGTCATAATGGAGACAGTGGCAACAAACCTGATTCCTCTTTCACAATGCCTGAAAAAAATAGCTGAATACGAGCATTAGAGCATTAGTCTGGACTATGATGAAAAAAAAATTAATTGTATATGCTCCAAATATTTTGAATAAAACAAAACATTTCACCCGTAACAGGTGACCTGTCATGCTGGTACAGTATAACATCTTGAAATGTCACACACTACTAGTAAAATGCCTTTGTCTTAAACTGTAAAGACTCGGAGTACACACAATGCGCACACATTTTAACTTTTAAAGTAGAAAATAAACATATATCCCTTTTCATATACGCTAGTGTTTAGGTGTCATTTCCTATAGCTCGCTGATTACGTTGTCATGGCAGCTGCATCACAGTTCACATGGGGCGAACAGAAAATCTCATTTTCAAGCAAAGTGCTGCAGTTTTTTTTTTTTTATATGAAAGCACTGTTTTGTTCTTTCCTCAGCAAATGAATCAAATGAAGAGGAAACACATTCTGCATGACAGAAAACACCAGCAAACATTCAATATGGTCATTAAAGGAGTCAGATTTATGTAAACATAAAAATGACCATCAACCAAAATAAATCTAAGATGACAGAGTGAATCATTTCAGGCAGGACGCATGCCTGTATCATCCTGCAAGGTGATGGAGCAGGAAAACTCAGCTGACCGGTGGATGGACAACAGTGCTCACATGCACTTATGTGACCACACTGTTGTCTGCTTCCTGCAGTTATCTGATTTCTTAATTACCATGTTAACAAGAACACTGACTTCGTCATGTACACAGAAAAGTGTAACCAGATTTGTAGCGACATGTAGCGATGTGTCTTTGTCCTCCAGATAATTTAACTCAAAGAATGAGCTGAGCAGAAACTGATACCAAGTAGCCTATATGTCTGTAGGTCAGTTAGCTGAACAGCTGATTATTTGTAAAAGTGTTTTAAAAGTGTAAAAGGTATATTCACGCCTAACTCTTTTTGACTAGTTGTTTTGAAACCTGGAGCGTTTCACCCACAGGTTCGGTTTGGTTGGGCATATGCGAACACAGTAACTGCACCTAGAAGCACCGCAAAACCTGCAGGCTGAAATTGCCTAGGGCAGTCTTGGTTCGACTCTAATCGAACTTTGTAGAGATTTGTTTGAAATTATCAGTCGTAATTGACCCTCCCATCCCAAACACCTGGCTTGAGCATTGCTTGATGATTAAGGATGATCTAATCAAGTTTACCTGATGCACCATCGAATGGCAGTGAATTGTTGTGCAAGTACGTCATCGTATGCACCCTTCAGAGCCTAACTCTATTTTTTTTTTTTTAATTTGGGTGGGCTTTTTATAGCCCAATGCCTTCATTTGATAGGACAGCTAAAGTTAGTCAGGAAAGTCGGAGAAGGAGAAGGAGAAGGAGAAGGAGTGACACGCAGCAGAGGGCCATGGGTTGCAACCGAACCTGGGCCATGCCGAGGACTCAGCTATAGTACTTGAGGCACATGTTCAACCAAGTGAGTTACCACGGTGCCCCATCAGAGCCCTTCTCCAATGGCAAACTCTTGAGGTGGCATGTCTTCAAATAACATACATCACAAGACTGTTTTTTATTGAATTTATGTCGTTAACGTTAAACAAATGAACAAACTATCCAGCTTCAGAGAGCCTCTACTGACTCTACTAACAAGAAAACAATGTAGCAGTTCAAAAATTGTATGTATCTTCTAACCATTGAGAGAACAATTTGCTCATGCACAGAATTTCTTTAGAACTTTGACCACTCTTGAATGTTGCCTCATAAAGACAAACAAACAAA
The DNA here is from genome assembly GCA_027495735.1 of Lutjanus campechanus. NCBI lineage: Eukaryota > Metazoa > Chordata > Actinopteri > Lutjaniformes > Lutjanidae > Lutjanus > Lutjanus campechanus. The sequence continues at coordinate 9,947 of JAJHUR010085509.1, forward strand.
AGAGCAAATACAACAATTGCATCAAATTAGTCTGTGAATCGGAACAAAGCGAACAAATTACAGGTCTAAAAATGCCCTTACACATATTCATGCTGTAAGGACAAACTTAATACAGAGCCTGTGATCTCACTTTGTCCCCCCAAATACTTGAACAAAAAAGTTACGGTTTCAAAGTAAGGTGTAGTCAGAAATCTGATTACCTACCAGCTTGATGTATACACCGATTTTATGATATACATATTAATAATGTGCATGTAAACTTATCTGATTCCCTGAATAAACAGATTTCTCTGAATCTTGTTTCTGCTTTTGGTCTGAGACAAGCTTACAATCTTACAATTTCATTTAGCAGATGTTTTTATCCAAAGCGACGCACATCGACAACAGATCAGAGCACACAGACACTGAGTGTGGTCTATCAACAGCTCTTCCTAATCAACCCCTGAGACCCCGGCCTTCTAGCTGCCAAGCTGGCCACCACTGACCTTTCTTTAGTTGTCAATCAGATATCATGTTAAATTGACATGATATTAATTTCAGCCATCGAAAACTTGTCTACAACTTCTGTAAAAAGATTATGGAGTAAAAATCGAATAAAAGTTGCACGTATCAGTCAAATGTCTTTTCTTCATAATCCTGAATTCTTGCAAAGTAACTCATAAGTATAGTCATACGAACCCTCCAATTTATCAGTTCAAAACATTGTGGATCCACCAGAGACCACAACAGATTCGCTCTGAGCCTCTTTAAACAGCCACAATCAGCCAGAACAGAGCAACGCATGAGCCCAGCTGCATGTGGTCTGCAGATCAGAGCGCGCAGACACTGAGTGTGGTCCATCAACAGCTCTTCCTAATCAACCCCGGAGACCCCGGCCTTTTAGCCGCCAGCCCTCAACATGTCTCATGTGTTTACACACGCTGATTAGTTTGGTAAGTGTACAGAATGTCCCGAGGACGGTGATCTCTGAATCAATGTGCCCCTCAGTCCCATCCTTTATCTTCCCATCCCTCCGTCACAAAAGCCAGAGATCCTCTTGGAATCGGTGAGAGAAATTAGGGGATCAGAGTCGGCCAACTCCTGAGCAAACAGACTGAGCTAATGGACCAGCCGCTTTCTCCTCCCCTCAAATTATTAGCGGAGCGAGGGAATGTAGCCAGTCCAGTCATGATGTTAATGCTAAAGCTCGCTAATCCCTTATACACACACACTGGCCTCGCACTTGCCTTGATGCACACACAGCTACCGGGTAATCAGTCCACCACCCAGGCAGTGGGAGAGGATGGGAGAGCGCAGGAGCAAAGGAATGAGACTGAAAGTGAACACACACACACATGGCGGGGTTCCCAGGGGCCTGGAACATGTTGGAGTGTGAGATGTGAGAAAAAGGGGACGATCCAGGAGCTTGAAACTTTTCAATTTCAGATGACTGTCCTCATGTGAGACAGGTTTCAAATTATTAACAGTTTTTGCATTGCACCTGTTCTTTGAGATTTTTCTGGAAGTGTGCTGTCATGGGCAGATGCTAAGTGGAACCATACAGGGTTCTTTGGCTTGTCCCCATAGAACAACCCTTTTGGTTCCTGGTACAACCTTTTCATAGAGTTCTACCCAGAACTCAACATAAAGGCTTATACCTAAAACCATCTGTGAAAGGTTTTACCCAGAAGCCCCTATGAGATGTTCTACAGAGAACTCTTCTATTGTGTAATGGTTCCACCCAGAACCTTCTCTGGTTGTTCAATCCAGAATCTTTCCACCTCCTAAGGCTGCGAAAGGGGTTCTACTGAGAACAAAGAACCTTTTTATATTCCAAGGGATTTGTGTAAAACACACTCAGTGGAATCTACTGAGAACCTTTTCATATTCCAGGGGGCTTATCTAGAACACACTCAGAGGGTTCTATTGAGAGGGTTTTATCTGAAACCATCTTCACGAGGTTCTACCGAGAACCCGTGTATATTCCAAGGATTTTATCAAGAACCCAACCAGGGGGTTCTACTGAAAACCCTTTCATATTATGGTACAAATAAACTTTGACGAAAAAGTTCTTTTAGGATTTCAATCATTTTTGAAGAACTCTTTACTCCAAAAAGGGTTCACTGGATGAAAAGGGTTCTTAATAGAACCCTTAAGACTGTGCAGAGCCTCAGCCAGGAAGAACTCTTTTGGAAACATTATTTCTGACAGAGTGATGCGTTACTTCCAAAAATGTGAACTCTGAGCCCTTGAATTTTACAAATTAAGAGTTTGGGCGTAATTGAAAAGTCTTTGGACTCTTTAGGTGGAACCTGTTGCACATGGAGACACACAGGTAACCCAATACACACTCATTGAAACCTTCCTCCTCCTCTCCATCAACACATCACTGCTGAAGCTCGTCTCCACTGGGTGTAGAGTTGGCAACAGCTGGCTGAAGCAGAATATGCTAATGCCAGTTCTTGGGAGGAGTACTTTGGGCTTATGAGGGATTAGCGCTTGTTGGCCAGCCCTGACTCCCTGCTGAGCGAGCACGCTAATACAGGTGTTAGTAAACTGGCATTAGACTCCAGCTAATTAGCTTCCATTCACCGAGTGATTGTCCAGCCAGCTCTGCCATTTGTAGCAGTGTTTGCTCATCGGCAGGGAGGTCTCTGTGCTGTGGTGGGTCCGTTATGATCCGACATGATCTCCCTTCTTCCTTCTTTCACTCTGTCTGTAGGCTGCTGGGCAGCAGGATCCATCCAGGAGACAAACTCAACTGGTTTTATAAGAGCCAGACAAGGGACAGAAGCACCAGCAGCGCCACCGTGATGAGACAGTGTCCATCAGAATGTACATACATATGAGAACACAGCTTCGTCTTTTTCAGGTTTGGCCTTCCAGCCACACAAAGCTAACATTTCCTGCCACCCAAAACTGTCTGGTATCTGATTATCATGTAATAAAACTTTCAGAAGCCAACTTTCAGTCAACAATCAAACAGGTCATAAACAAGCCAAACATTTAGTCAGATCATCTAAACCACTTTGTTTGGAGGGGAATCTGAAACTGACTGAGCACACCTGTAATGTCATTAAGTACAGCTGAACCAGGAAGCTGGTCTGTAAACTATGATGGATGTTTACAACAGTTTGGGTAATCTTTTCACCGCTTGTCTTAATATTCTTTTCCAGATAAGGTTTGCTAACCCGGAAGTTTGTTTAAAACCATGGCACTTCTCCCTCTTGTCAACTAAGTTGCCACATTTGCTGATCTCAGCAATTAACTTGGTGAGGACAATGTCATTATTACCTCCACCAAGGAGCTGTTGTGTCTTCAGTTTGGTTTGTTTGTTAGTTGGTTTGTTTGTCTGTTTGTCAGCAGGAAGGGTGTAGTATGGGCCACAGAAGAATGCATTAAGTTTTTGGGGCAGATCCAAATCACAGGAGCGGATACAGGAATTATTTTTCACTTTCGTTTACATTGCAAGATTCTAGTCTATTGTAACACTGTCTATGGCAAAATGAACTGGATTTGTAAGTACAAAAAAATGCACAGCTGAGATGCTGAACCACATTTTAACATTTCTAATTGTTTGGAAAATATATCCAGACATATTGTGGTTGCGCTCGCAGATTTGCATATTAGATGACTGGACTACTGGCCTTGGCAGAGGTTTGCGCTCTCCGAGTGCCCCTAGCTACTGATATGAGGACCAAAACTATGAAAATAAGAGCCAAGGTGTAACAAACATGTAACTGCCCACGAAGTACCAACCAAGTACCTTGGTTAGCTGGTAGCATTTATGTCCTCATTCTCATTCTGTCACAAATGCAGGAAGATATGTCGATAAAATACTGAAAAACAAAAAGTGACCAAAAAGACAAGTAGATGTTTGATGGTAAAGCTTTGCACTGATAAGATGAAGTAAAGTAAAACATTTGCGTAAGATATGCCAAGACATGGCCAATGTATGCAAAATGGCATAAAGATAGGGCTGAATGATTCCCCGAGAAGCTCGAGTCATTTGATTTCTAAAAAGATGTTAATTTGATGGCACAGATTGAGACACAATTTCACCTAAAGTTGACGTACAATAATATTAAATTGCGGCTATTTACTCTATTTAATGAAACTCTTTACCAGAATTTGTATGAGATGAACATTTAAGTTGGTAATTTAGAGGAAATTTGAGTAATTTTTCTACTATCTTAGCGTCACTGCACCAAAATTTCTAGAAAATTATCAAAGAATTTGTGCATGAATAAAAATGATGTGATTTTTTTGTTTAAGGTTTACCTGTAAATATGGTGTCTTGTTGATGATTGTCTGCTAAAATCTACAGCTGAGCTCAGATCCATGTATCTGTCTATTTAGTCACTATTTAAGAAAAGAGTCACTGTTCATTTTAAGCAATTTTAAATGTATTACACGATTCAAAAGCCTAAAAGACCAGAAAATGCTCTCAATCTGTCCATATGAAAAGCATCATAACTGCAGTTATTATTGGCTTTTCTACATTTTGTAATCTGATTTCTGCAAAACAGTCAAAATGTGGTAGTTGTGTGTTATGCCAGTGCTCTTTACTTTGATAATTGGTCCATGTTTGCATGTGTGATGGACAAAAAGATTCACTGATTATGGATGTAGGTGGCAGACAGGAATTGAAACATGGGTATTACATGCCCTTCACTGTTGCTGGATGTGGGAACGAGACTAAAGGTTAGTTGGTTGACATTCCCGAAGCCATTCTGCCGGGGATGTCGGCAGTTCAAAGGAGTCATTAAGCTTCACCCGTCCTGCCACAAAGGGGAGATTTAAGACAGCAAATAGATCTGATAGTGAAAACTCAAAGCCAAACACAAATATCCACTAAGAGGCTTTGGTGTATTATGCCATTATTAGACCCCCATACAAGACCGTACAGATTTAACTGTTTCAAGTTTAATTTTCTCCTGGGAAAGTCTTCATCATAACGGATCATCTGTCCTTTTCATGTTAGCCATCGAGAAAAATGATGAGTGACAACGAAAATACTGATAACAACCAATCATAGATATTGACCATTTCATTAGACCTTAGAGGTCCGAAATCATACGTGACAGAAATCACAGGACATATTAACTCACTATATTTCTGAAATACATGTAACATTGAAAAAGGGGGCTGGCAAACCCTGACTAATGTTAGCGTAACTTCCAACGACAGAGAAAAAGGAATCTCTTGTCAACTAGCTGACTGACTTTAACAAAGCCATGCTGATGAAAAGGACTCACAAGCCAATACACATCCATTCAGACAAGCAGCTCAGCAGCAGAACAAAGGCTGCGGTACACTTGGAGAGGAAACAACTTTTGGTAAAGTGTGGTTTCAGAGTTGATGATGAAATAATATGATACGGTGTGGTCTGTAATAGGGCTGGGCAATATATCAATATAGGGATGGTAATGATTAAATGGTGATCGATTAATCGGTCGTTCAGAATTTGATCGATTACATAAAATTTAATCTATCTACTATCAAATACATCTCAAATACAGGTTTATAGATTATATTTATGAGCACACATGTTAACGGATATTCAATTGCATGTATTTAATATGTAGGCCTTAATGTATATTTCCCTATATTTCATAATGCTGCCAGATAATATCCAATATTTTGCTGTCGAAATAAGCTTTGATTAATTGGGTAGATCCTTAATGTTACCAGTGATCAAGTAAGGAAAGTGCTCACAGTTTGCAACCCTGATCGCCTTAGATTTCCGATAGGGGTTTTTTTTCCACTTGCCTGATCGGGCAAGTGGATCAGAAATATATTTGCCCAAAGTTAATTTTTACTTGCTCCTGTACAAATGATCTTATTTATTAGCAGTTATCAAATAACAACAAAGGCTAAAGTTAATTGTTATGTTTAATCTAGCACTGTCAAGTCTATAATTATAGACATTCATTTTCTGCAATTGTTACATGTTACATGGTCTGGTTTTGAAGGCTGCATTGCAGTAAAAATATGTAATTTTCTGACCTCACTAGCTTGTTCTAGCTGTCCTGTTATTTGTTAAACCTTTATCCACTTACTCATTATATCCACATTACTGATGATCATGTATCAAAATAAATATTGATGATATGATATTTATGATATTTATTGTCCCTTTTCAAATAAATAAATGTAAAATGTAAACTGCATCGTTTCTACAGTGAGGGATTTTGTCGCTGTTTAGTTAAGGTTTGAATTTCCATTCTTCCTTAGGTTTAGATTTCCTGCTTTAATCTAATTACATGTGTAAGCAAGAAATAGAAAGGTGCAGTCAGGTGAGATGACAACTGACAAAGTGCAAAGTTACATGAACTAGACACAAAACAGTCTGACTCAACAGATGTGTATCAATGCAAGAGGCCTGCATTGGCCAACTCTGCTTCCTTCATCTCTCTCTTCCTGTTTTTCCACCTCTGACAAACAACCATAATCACTCATGCTACCAAGTGTCTGCACAAACCACTGACAGACAACTTCGATATTCACTGAAAAATTACTGAAAGTATTAAGTTCAATCAGTCACGTGCAAAGTAGCAGTATTTACAGAGAACACCTGTTCATAGTGAAGATTAAACACTGTTACGTGCTGAATAAACTCTAAAATGGATGTGAACACATATGGTTGTGTTTATACTTCAATGGAGTCTGTGTACAGTGCAGTGGACAGTCGCAGACATGCAGATGCAAGACGTGTAATTTGGCTCCAGAGATTCGAACTTGTTTAAGAAATCCAGGATATATTTTCACTGACCTCAGAATGATCGGTGCAAGTACTAGCAGCTCAGTCCTCTCCACATATTCTGCAGTCAGCATAGTTGCAGATCATGTATGAAGACTCCGATTCTTTCTATTAAAAAAAGAGAATAAAACATTTGTGATTTGTTCTTGTACCACGTAAACCACAACTCAATCACAGTAAACACAAAGCTCTCATTTGATTGGTCACTGCATCTCTCCACAAGACAATAATCTTTCATATTTGTCCTCATAAACTTCTGTTCTGTCTATGCCTTCTTATTTATTTTTTAAATCTTGAAAAGCAGTTTATTTTAACTGGGTTTCATTGTAAATTTTCTAAATAAGGATATATTTTAAGTCTTACTTAACCGCATAAATGAGGAAAACAAACTAAATTTGGACATATTTAAGACAGTGATTGACATGATTACAGACTGAAATAGGCAGGCAGACGCAGTAGTTAGCAGCAGGTTGGCCAGATGTGCTAGTGAAGTCTTATCTCTACCTGCTGGGAGCTGCCAGGTCCCCCAGACTCTTTTTAGGACCCTCTATTGAAAAACAGTGATAATCTGTTTGCTCCTTTAATGAGCTCATTGTTCCTCAGAGGAGGAGAAGCAGGTCTCATTGCTGCTTAGCTGCAGCTCTTTGAGCAGGAAAGCTCCTCTGAGCACCGCTGATACTCTGCTTGGCCTCCAACATATTGTGATGGTCTGAGCCTCGAGTCTGAGCCCGTAACAAAGCCGAGCCAGAGGAAGACCCTGATCCTCTGTCCTCCTACTGTGGAGTCACTTTATTGTACTGCTTTTTTCACAGCTGATCAGAGGATCTGACAGCTGGTATGGCCTTTTTAACCCCTCAAACTTTTGATTTTCCCTTTAAATTTCCTCTGAGGTTCCTTAAAATTGAGAAGAAAGTGCTTCCACACCATTTACTATTTATAGTATATAGAGCAATTCTTTTTGTTTAATATCAAGAATAGAACTTTAACTCGGTTTTTGTTGTACTGTATAACAAAAAGTACATTTTAATATATGCTGCACAATTATCAGGGACAAAAGAATTAATGATAACAATAAAATCACAACATCTGTTGAAAATTTGAAGAAAAGTTATCAGTCATATTAACCTTTAAATTTGTTAATTGTTGATTTTGTCTCTTTCTGTAACCATAGAGACTCTGTAACCATGCAAAAAAAGCGTACAAAAATTGCAATTAGGCCCACACATTTCCAAAGCTGTTGTAACATTCTTCAAATGTGTACATTTGACTTGAAGGTGATGTATAAAAATGCAGATTTAACTCATGGCCTTAGACATTTTGCTAACAATTCTCAGTACCATGATTACACCGATTACACAACTAAACAGGTGAAGATTCAACATCCTGTGATCAGTTTTCTGTCAATTATCATGAAGTTATCATATGGAATAAAAACGTACATTCAGTGGATTCTTCTGTGTCATTGTCCATGTATAAAAATAGACTTGGCAATGTCCTGCTGTGAAAAACATTTGATTAAATACACTTAGAAACTGTTATTTATGCTGTAAGCATACCAACAATTCCAGCTTCTTTGTATTCTGACTATGCAGATTGTATTTTTAACTACAATTATACGTATTTTATAGATGTAATTCTCAACAATTTTGTATTTTATATATTTTGTCTTTTTTCATGTAAGCCTTTACAGGTTTCTACCTCACATTTATATTCTTTTTGTAGTTATGTACGTGTGAGACAAATAAACCTAACAAACCTAAAAACTTTAACACTATATGGATAGGGAAAAGGTGCGGCAGGGAGGAGGGGTGCTGGGAGGGAGAAAAGCGAGAAGGAGGCCCTGGATTATTTACACGAAATTATCATACATGTATGATTAACATATTTTGTAAAATATCACAGTTATCATGACACCCCTATTTTCAATACTGAATTAAAATGTATGAAAATCTGCTTAAAACACAAGAATAAAAATTTTTTGGTGACAATCTGCTGATAAAAAATATAGTTGTTTCTTTTTAATGCTTATTCAGAGGGACTCTGGGTACTTCCTAATAAACAGCCATTAAAAAATATATATATATATGTTGATTAAAAGAGTATCTTATTTACTGTAAAGTTCAATAATCAGTGTCTTTTCTCAGGAGGAAAGAAAAATCCATGTGCATGTAGACGTGGTAATGATCTGCACCTTAAAAACATCTGTAAAAATAAAAAACTATCATCCATATATTCTGCTTGTTCTGACACCTCATTGCAGCTAACAGACGAACACATTATGCTTACATGCCATATTTACATATAACTGCAACTCTCACCCTAAAAAACAAAATAGTGTAAATCTTTGACATACTAAAAACATGAAGGTGATCTTAAAAACTTTCACGCTGCTTTTTACTGATGCTGAAGTTGACTTTAAGAACACTGAAATATTCATGGATCTGTTATCATTTGGACGATAAAACACATTGGAGATTAATTACCATTGAAACGTATGACGATAAATGGATATCTGAGCAGAGGGTCACCACAAAGCAAAAGGCATCATCTTGACTATTGTTCACACCAGCTGCATCAGCAACAAATAATGGCAACAGTCGGTTCTAATAATGGAGGCCTCTCTCATAACACACACACACACACACACACACATACACACACACACACACACATCATAAGGTACCATCGAACCCTGCATCTTGATCAGACAGTGCCTCTCTAATTGAGCTAATCCCCACTTCAGGATCAGCGCTGTCCCCTGAGGTCTGACCCTCCACCCTGCCCGTCTCCTGCTCTCACTGTCTCAGCTTAAAGCTCCCGTCCCCTCTGTGGCTCATGTGGACTGTAAAGCTGTTTATTGGGAGACAATGGGCAGCAGATTGTGCTGTCAGGCTCCATTAATTTCCATCATTAGCATCACACTCCAGGGTCTGTGGAACCGGGCTCCTAAGCCTTAAGCTGCGTTTGTGTACAGCATGTGTGTGAGTGTGTGTGCGTGTGTGTCAGTTTGTGCATCTGTGTTTGTGTGTGATAAGTGTAAATATATGTAGGCATGCATGTATACATGTGTGTTTCATTTGTAAATATGCTTAAAATCCCATTCGTAAGTGTTTTAAGATTCCTTTTTCTACCATATTCTGTCATTATCAATCATTTTTTACAGAAATTCATCTGTTTTAAGGAAAAAAATAATTCAACATATCATGTAGAACAATCTAAAAAATATGACCACAGATTATGGAGCTAAAAAATATAAGCACATCAACTAAATCTGATCAGTTGTACACCTGAATGTGCTCACTTTGAACTGTCAAAGGTCTCAACTGCTGTCTGAAAATGCTAACAAGCTTACAGCTTTAAAAAAAAACAAAAAAACACCCTACAGCAGAAATCTAAAAGCAGTTTGGTCTCCCTCTCCCAAAACACACCTTTTCACTATCTGTTAAGTGTAACTGCAAAATGCACAATAAACGAAATTAAAGATGACAAATATTTTTTTAATTTTTAAAAGATTGCATTGCGAGATTATCATTGTCGTGAATTCCTTTGGCCATGTTAATCGTGTAGTGAAGTGACAGCCTTAGTCTCAATTTGTCAACCCTGTATCGTGTGCAGTATTGAACTGTGAGCTGACTATCATTAGACCCCATCACCACCATAAAAAACAGTTTGGTCACTTTTCTGTGACTAAAAACAATGAACATTTTTCTGAAATTAAACCAAAGATCCACACGTTTCAGCTGTGACTTTTCTTTGCTCTGACATCAAGGTTGGAGTTTAAGTGTTTGCAAATTTGAGTGTTAGCACATTTCAGCCTCAGGTGCAAATTCCCCATTAATATTAGCAAATGCCTAAGTATGCTATTTGCATTACCAACTTTAAAGAGCTTTATCAGCTTTGGTCTATCTGCTTTTCACCTGCATCTGGAATAAAAGTCTTAGAAAAAGACATGTCAGAAAGGGCTGCAATTTTTTATTTTATTTTAACAATTCTAGTAAAATTAATTATATGAACCTTTAATTCATGAAGCACAAATTTAAGTGAACAGAATAATGAAACATTCAGGCTCTCGCTTGAAATGGCTGCTTGTCTACCTGTCCTTATTCAACAAATAGCTTCAAACAAAACAGTGTAAAACAGGGTGCAATTACTGCCAATTTTAAACTAAAATGTCCAACCAAACCAAACCGTGTGAGAACCTGTGAGCTCTGGAGAAATAGCACACACAACGTACATTATCGCTTTATAAATTATCAATTGGTTGAATTCTTAACAGTGATTAACAGATTGTGATTAACCACTGTCCTGAAAGCTAATTCTGCCTGAATAGGACTTCAGGTGACGTGTGGCAGAACAGCAGTGACAGACACATCAAACACATTATGCAATGTTGGGGAAATGCAGGAGGGACTGTGAATGAGGTGTAAAGAATGTGAATAAGCCAATGAAAATCAGCTCTTTATGATCCATATGTCCTTTAGTGCGAGCTAATCAATGGACAAACGCAATTGACCACTGACCACCGTTGGTATTTCCACCTCCAGCGGCGGAGCTCTAAAAGGAAATTGAACCACGTTTCTGCCACGCACCCACTGAGGCATAAGCCTTCTTACTCCAACTTCCTGCCTGATCAATGTGAGAGACAATGACTCAACAGGTGTGACAGACAGGAGCCCAGCGGCAGCTTTCCTCCCCGCAGCTAGGCCCAATTAGCACCCGCGGCTAAGGAACAAAGAGGCGACATTTCATTTCAGCGGAGTGCCAGTTTAAGGCCTCTTCTCTCAACCTCAGCCTCTTTTCTTTCTGTCTCTTACTGCTGACATCTTTACAGGATCATCCCTGGCTCCATCATATTCTATTAAATTGGGTCGATGCCTTGTGTTCGGAGTGGCAGGGGTGTTAAAAACATGGGGTGTTGATGAATTCATTGCATGTGACTAGACTTGCTTTCTTTGTGTGGAGGTTTTGGCTAATGAAACCCCCTGATGGTCTGACAAAAGGCAAAGACATTTTTCAGGGTTTGCTTCGCACTCCTCGTCCAAGCTGTATTTCCTGACCAAATTACACACAAGTGCTGCCATCCCACACAACTTTTTTAATTTAGAAAGAAAATATTAATTGTATCCTAATATACGTTTAAAAGCTTTTCACTAAGACTTTTTATAAAGTGCCAGATGTGTAAATAGCTTTCAGAGTAAAAATAATGATCAGGAGAGGCTCTTTCTCCCTCTAATCATGACCACAACACATTGTTTCCTGCACCACTCTTAACTGTGCTATAACATCAGATGCTACTCTTCAACATCAGCTTTTTTATGATTGTAACACATTGAGCATCCATAGAATTTTCCTCAAATTAGGCAAAGATGCAGTTATTTTGAAAGTGTTTTTTATGTAAAAGAAGCTCTCTTCCAGCATTTTCCAGCTTGTGGCTGAACAGCAGCTTGCATTAAGCTTAGTGAGACCAAATAATGTTGGAGAGGCTACAATGATTTCACATGAATTTTGAGGCTCATAGCTCTCCCTTGGATATGAATCCACTTTACCTGCTTTAAGAGAATTTTATGTTAATTTTATGCATATTAACCTGGGTGTTGTCAGACCAGACTATGGTCCATTACGGTTGGTTCAGTCTACTAAAGTCTACAAATTCTGCACCACTGAAAATCTCTTAACTTAAAAGTTCCTTTTCTGAAACAGTGCTGCTGTGAGAGCTGCTACGCAATGAGAGTGCTGTTGTAGAATATTGTTTATTCCCATTGCCATGAAAAGCACAGAGCAATGAAACCAAAACGCTTTTGAATTTTTTATATGGAGTAATTTCAGTGATGGATGGATTATGATTTTATGGTTTCATCTCATTCCTTTTTAACCTTCCTTGAGATATTTTACATATCGTTTTATGGTACTTTGCACCTTCATTTCTATTGCATTT